>JAQZBX010038719.1:0-23305 GCA_029593785.1 Cabassous unicinctus | reverse complement strand
ATGGCTTTTAAAAAAATTAATCTGATACCATACATTCAATCTAATATTTTCTTTTTTATTTTCACTCTAATATAATTAGGCAAAATTTATATGTCCTATTTTACAGTTACCTTACTTTTTCAATCCCTTATTGCATGCTAGTTTTAAAGATATAATATGTTTTATTTAGCCACTCTATTTCCAATATTTTCCTATTGAAAAAATTCTGCAATAATACTATTTAAGTTATAGTATATCATATCACTGTATCAATCATTATATAATAATATATAATATATTATTTGTGGTGATTAATCTAAAAGAAAAGACAAATAAGTACTATGTTAAAATTATGATTTGTTTTTATAATACTTTTTCATGGGGATAGAAAAAATATTTTATATTCATTATTGTGCTATATTTCAAGCATTTGAATGAATTATGAGAGGTGAAGAACAATTAAAATAATTTCTTGTGGTGATAATTAATCTTATTCATTAAAATTGGTTAATAAATCATTCAGGATTTAAAATTAGTTTGTAAATTTCTTCATGAAAAAATATATCCTATGCTTAGAAAAAAGTTAAAGTGGTTTTGAAATATTTAGACAGATAATAATTTTTCTGTTCTACTGATGTACAACTAAATTTATTATCATTAATTTTTCTAGGAAACTGATTTAGCCTAATCCAAAATTATAATAAACTTTATTTTTTTGGTTTTTAATATAAAGATTCCAAAATGTTTTTATTGTAAATCACTTAATGTATGAGAAATCTCATCAAAAATATTTGTACATTTAAATTACTTGTTGCCAAATATTCTTATTTACTTGGCCAGGGATAGAAATAGCACATGAGTAGTTTTTTAGCTCTCCATGAATATAGCTGATCACATGTTGATTCTTGAATTTATTCCCACATTTTTTTACCTAAGCAAGTCAGAAGCTAGGCCTAGCTTCAAAGGGTAGGGAAGTGCAATCTTACCATTGTATTGAAGAAAATGCAAAACTGTATTGTTTGTGAACAAAAACGAGTGTTACACTTCCCTCATGCAGCTTTTACCATGTGTAAATCTTCCAGCTTAAAAAAAAACTTTCCCAAAATGTCCTCAGAAGACTGGAAAACATTCCATTTGCAGCATATGACATATCAAATTTAACCCGCTTCTTGTTTCCCTAAATTTTTTGAAACTGTATTCGGTTTTCTCAAAAAAAGCATCTTGATATGTAAATACTGAAAATATGGTTCAAAATATATATCTAGCTCATTATCCTTTCTATGTGTAACTTCACTTTTTAAATATTTACCATTAAATATAAAGATAAAGGTATTTCTATATACATATACATACACATATTCATACTCAGATACATATATCCATATCCATATATACACAGACAGAAAACCAGGTAACATATTAGAAACATATACTATATCAGCAATCTTTAATTTTCACAGCTTTGGGGATTTAAGCAATTCTCACCTCAGTATTCAGGAAAAGAGATAGTTAAATTGCTTATTTACATTCATAAAGCTAGTGTTTTTCATAGGCAAAGATTTGAATATCTAGATGAGTGTGACACTTTTACACAAATAATTCTTCCAATTTAATCCCCATTAGGGCAACAGCACTGATTTTTCATCATTTAGGTGTTAGCAGAATTTTATTTAAACTTCAAAACAGCATTACCTTATGAGAACAAGTAGGGCAGCTAGATATTAATTAATTAAATGAAAAATAATAAATGAATACCATTTGAAATAAAATTCTCTTACACTTGAAAATAATAATAGCCTATTATTTGGCAGATTACATTGGGTCACAGTCTGTGCCAAATGATCTTTTTTTTTCTTTCTTTTTTTTTTTTTAGGAGATTCTGGGGATGGAACCCAGGACCTCGTACATGAAAAGCAGTTGCTCAACCACTTGAGCTACATCCGCTCCTCTGTGTCAAGTGATTTTTAATTTGTCTTGGTGAGAAATGCTCCCATAGCTAAGACTCTGAAATTTCAGGGACTTAACAAAATTAAGATCCCCTGACTGCTCACATCACAGTGCCATGCAGATCTAACTTCTGTCCTCTCTCTCAGGGTTTGGAAAACTAGAGCCTGCAAGCCAGATTTGGCCCAACCACTCTTTTTATACTGCCTGTAGTTAAGAATATTTTTTTACATTTTTAAACAATTGGGGGGGAAAAAGACTTCAAAAGAAGCATAATGAACATGAAAATGGCATGCAATTTGAATTTCAGTGTCCATTAATAAAAATTTTATTGGATCAGAGCTACAATCATTTGTTTAGACATCACCTATGGTTTTGCGCTACAGTGAGAGTTCAGTAGTTGGAACAGATACTTTGTGGCATGTGAAACGTAAAGTATTTACTATCTAGGCCTTTACAGGTAGTTTGCTGACATGTGTTCCAACATATATCACCCCATCTGAAGCCCATGGGCTCCCAGATTGCTGAGGAAGAAAGGGTTGGATGATCAAATTGAATATTTTTAAAAGGCAAGCCTGAAATAGCTTACATCATTTAGCCCGCATCCAACCAAACCTAGTCACATGACAGAAACCTAAGGGCAAGGGAGGCTGACAAATGTGGAGGAATATTTGGGTATATTGACAGTCTCTTCTTCCCACACAGGATAGCCCCTTCCCGAAATCTTTCTCAATTTGTGCATTTAGTTTAAAGGCTCCCATTTCTATGTGAGACACAGTCCGCTCTATCAAATCCAGATGCATGTACTCTTGGTCCAGTGATGTGTAAACTAAAAAGATGTTATCTCTCTTCACCTTCTTTAACAAAATGGTGGGACAGGGACAGGATAATTGCAAAAGCAGTTATCAGTAAATTGCTTGGAATCCTTCAGAACAAGCTTATGAAACTTACCTGGTCTGGAAGTGAGATTATTTCCCTGATTCTACAAACCTGGAGAAACTCTCTTTGTGTTTTTTGCCCTGGTTCCTGATTCCATCATTGATGAGACTCTTCCCCTCTGTAACACTCCTTGACCACATTAGAAATGGTGCTTGGGGATAAGGCCACTCCTGGGGGGCAGCATAGTTTAACTGTTTGCGTCCTGCTCAAAGATAGTAAGAGACCAGTGTTGTTTTATTTCTCAAGCAATTGCAGCTTTTTTAGTCTGCCTAGTATTGGGCAGTACTATTTTTTTTTCCAACGTGTTCATAAATTCCAATCTAGTTGTTCCATTTTGTCCTGTGCACCAGTAACCATTCATATATTATTATCAAAGACTTGTTTCTCAAATTGACTTTAACAGTTTGCATTATAGCTTTCCTAATTCTTTAACCCAACTTAATGGTGACTTCTTAGATTATCTGGAACAATATGTAAGAAAGCTACACACTTAAATGGAAATTTGACCAAAAACATTTAAGTTAATTAGACTTGCAAAGCCTTTTTATAATTCCATCTCTTATGATCTTGGATCCAGAAGTACTTGAGTTTTTCAACCTTACAAATACCCGTAATTCTAAGCAACCCCATTTATCTTTCATTCCTGCTTACAAACTAGTCAATTATTTCCTCTATTCGAGTCTTTCATGAAATAGCTTCCAAAATCAATCAATAGTAGACAATATGAGCTACCTATTTCCTGTTTTAAAATCCCTTCTCTTAGAGCTATAGCTACAATGGTCTGCTGTCTAAATTAGAGGCAGTTGAAATCTTTTAGGACTAAATGACATGAATATATAGTCTCTATTGGCTTTCTTGCTACTTCCTGCTGCCCAACCTCAAAACCGAAGCCAGCTCTATTAGAATTGTATGAGCAGCACATCACTTCAGGTACCCATGTTTTACAGAGTTCATATGCTCAGCAGATAAATGGCATGCAGTGGATTTTCTTTGCGTGCCACGAGATTCCTGCTTCAGGGCCGAGACACTTGTTCTCTCAGCTGCCATGCTTATTGTCTGCAGGGTCCTTCCCTAGAAACTGACTTTGTCCAAAGGGAGCTGCCTTGTTAAAGTTTACAAACTCCTTTCCTGGGGCAGCTCACATTTAAAAAGTAGTCAATATTAAGCATGGTAAAAAGGCTCACATGCTTTCCTCAATCTGGGACAATGCCAGACGCCATCCCAGCTCTGTATTTCCCCATGGGATTGGCAGAGGTCTTTGTCATAAATGAGGTTTCATTTTCATGTCTTTTAAAAATAGAAATTGAAACATAAATAAGTAAATAATAAACAAATGTCTGAAGTTGTTTATCATAACTCAGTTGTAATTCCTATTTTGTGAATTTGTAGGCAATTTTATATTTTTAAAACAAAGGAAAAATAACCTTTATTGGGGTCTCTGATAATTGTCTTTTGTAATAAAAAACAGACAAGCAAATATTGCAAGGAATTTCATTTTTGTGGAAAATAGAATTTTACCAAAATCATAATATAAAATTTATTGCATGATAAGTGATAATATAGCATCGCTATGAAGAAACCTGTAATCATATTTTCATTGAAGATAATATCTATTAATTAATATCTATTAATTATAGAAAACTCCCAAGTTTTTGTAATAGGACTACACCATATCCATTTCCCTTTAGTGAACCTGAAGTTGGAAGGATGTAGTTTATCCTACTCAGATTTCTCAGCTAAATATTTTGAATAAGAGCAACAATAATATTAGTAATGACAGCTCTAACTTTAACTTGAGGAATTATCTTTCTAGTCCCTGCAAGTCTTTACTGTTTTTTATATTTACTTTTAAAAATATTATTATTTGGCAATTATTAGGAAACAATTAAAAAGTATTTGAGTGCTTGTAAATTGAAGAATCAACAGTTTGAATCAAATTTATATAAAATGGAAATTTTGAGAGTTTAATATTGCAATTTTAATTGTAATAAAATTTAGTGAGCCTCACATGTATCAGACCTTGCTTTAAACATTCTGTGTGTGTGTGTGTGTGTGTGTGTGTGTCTAATCTCATTTAATTCTTTCAGCAATCCTAGGAAGCACATGATTTATTGTGCCTGTAATATAGAAAACTATTCCTAGTCACAAAGAGGTTAAGCACTGGACCATGGTGACACAGTAAGTGACGAAGCAAGGGTTTGATCTCAGCCAGTGTGAAAGGAAACTACATATTTTAGCTGCCATTTCTTGATAGCTTGCAATGTGTCAGCCATTCTATTAAGTTGATTATGTACATTATATCATTTAATTCTCATTACCGCAACTTGAGGTACATATAATATCTTTATTTTAGAGGAGAGATTACTGAGGCTTAGAGATTTTCAGTCATTTTTGAAATGACTTACACCTACATAGTGCACAGTTGTGACACAAAACCATATCTGTTGGACTACTCTGCTGCTTAATGTGGTATAGGATTCTAATGAACCCTTTGGCATATTTTTTTTCTGCTAAAATAGAAGAACAGAATGTTTGCTGAAATTTGGCTCAAGTTGAAGTAGCTTATATTCTACTATTAAAAAGATGAAAATCAGCTTGTCTGTGCTATTATTTCCATTGGTTTTTCACTGTAATACTATATTCAGATACCTGTATGTTCTGGTTATGACAAAAACCCAAAACCTTGCAGCATCTTTCCTCTGCAGTGTGACATAGTGGATTTGACAGAGTAGACACAGAAGAAATATGTACTTTGCCATGTTTTATTTCTGTCAGAAAGCTATTGACAGGTCCAGCTGCCACTAGCCTAAAATTTGCTGTAGTCTTGCAGATAAGTGATATTTACATATCACTCCACATTCCTGCTATCATTGAACTGTCAAATATGTGGTTGATAGGGACTTTTAGAACTTCTTAGGCTATATATCCATTTCAAATATGCCCATCCTATATGACCTGGAACATTAGTTTGCTTGAAATTTATATACATGTTATAGTTTTATATGTTTTGGCATAATGAAAGGAAATACTCAAGCAGTTTTTAAATTATACATATACATCTACATTATTTGTTTCATAGTTTCCAATAATTAAGACAATGCCATTTATAAATGGAGAATAATTCCTGCATTTTTTTAAATGTTTTGTTTTTCAATTGTTTTGTTGACTTTTAAAGAGGTCATTTTTAAGCACTTTACAAAAAACAAAGGCAAGAAGCCTATTCACTGTATGTAAGTCTTATCTACTTTGGTTCCCCGATCCACCTTAGAGAGCAACTATTTGCCTCCTCTCAAAGTTATTCTCTCTCTTTCAGACAGATAGATAGATAGATAGATAGAGGAATATATGCATGTTTGCATTATTATTGTTTTTCACACATGATCGTATATGCTACACAATATTCTGCAACTCATAACATTCTTTTCATATCACTACAAATAGAGCAATTTTTAATAGCACAAGCTCTGATAGATAATACTTAATTAAAATTTTTATCGATATTCCATAATGACATAGATTTGAGTTTATGGTGTGCCATTTATACTGTGTTTGAGCATATATTAGGCTAAAATCCTAAAAATTAGAAATTTCATTTCCTTTCAATATTCTGAAACCCTTTAAATCAAGATAATCAGGGCATCTGAAAACTTAGGTGGGAAAATTCACATCTTTAATTTCACTAGCTTTTAGCTGAAATTTAGCATTTCCTTTAATCACAAGTATGGGGAAAAAAAACAGCAAAACTGCAACAGTATTAGCAATAAGAGGACTTGATAACTAATAGAAATTTCAGATATTTTCCTATGATATTGAGGTAGGACAGAATAGGGACCTAAGGAAGAGAGGTGGAAAACCCAATAAATTTCCATGCAAACACCACCCAGTAGAAAAGACTGGACAGACATCCTGCTGGACTCACACAGTCAAGTTACCAGGAGGCAGCTTGCAGCATTCACCCATCAGCTCTGGAAGGAGCTCAGGCAGATCCTGCTGATGTGCACAAATGCACAAACAAGCTATGGGAAAACAGCATTCAGTGACCACCTAACAGAAAGAAAGAGAAAACATATCCCCAAACTCACACTTGCACATACATATACACATCCATATTTGCATGTGTCTATGTATATATTTATGTGTGTGTGGGGGTAAGGTTCAGGTGTGCAGGAGATGCTAAGAGTGGATGCTTATGGTTGAATACATAAAGTAAGGCCAACAAAGCATTCTTTTAAGTAAGTGGTATAATGAAAAACTTCCAATCTCTCCATGGAAATATGAGCTGGCTAGCCAGTGTTATTCCTTAAGGTTTGATATTAATTCTTGAGAAGCAGGAAAAGGAGAGTTGATGTTTTGAAGGTTGATGTCAATTTTACTGGGATATATTGGGATGTTTTAAAGTTAAGATTTAATATTTTGTTAATTTTTGAGAAATTTTCCTATTTTGTTGTTCTATTATTTGAACGTTTTCTTTTTTTCAGTTCAATTACCTTTTATGCATATCTTCAATACAACTTTTAAATTTTTAAGTGTTCAAACTGATTTACTCTCTCACTTTATTTTGTTTCTTCGACAGTATCCTGCAAATTCATTATAATGTTTCAAACAATGTCTCTTCTCCTTTGTGCTGCTTTCAATTGTACCTAAATTCCTGCTAGGTATCTATTTTTTTCCACTCTGTCATCTCCTTTCTCTCTCACTCTCTATCTCTCTATCTCTCACACTCTCACACTCTCTCGTCTTTCTTTTTCTCAGTATATTCTGCCAGGGCTATTTTATTTTGTTTCATTCTTTTATTTTATAGAAGAGGTTGCTTCAATAAGTTTTATTTTTAGTTTATGGCAAAATATTCAGTCATAATTTTCATCTCTTCTGTGATTTACTTCTTTTATTTTATAATAGATTTATATAGATTCTTACTAATTCCTTTCTCACTTCAATGATATAATATTTTGTGAATAAGCTATTTTCTAGATATCCAAGTTCAGGGAGGAACAAAAATGTCTTCAAGAATATAAAATATTTCATCTTATAACTTACTAAATATGGATTGAATTGTGTCCCCCCAAAATATGTGTTGGAATTCTTTTCCCTAGTACTTCAAAATGTGATCTTAGTTGGAACTACAGTCATTACAGAAGGAATTAGGCAGGTTAAAATGAATCCATATTCGAGTAGAAGGGACCCTTAATCCAATATAACTTGTGCCCTATTAGAAAATAATATTTTGATACAGACAGACAGATGAGAGAAGAATGCCATGTGATGACAGAGGCAGGAAATTCCATGCATAGCAAGCAAACCACTGGAAAGAAGCTAGACGAAGCATGGGAGAGATTTTCCCCTATGAGTTTCAAAGGGGAAACTGACATCTTGATTTCATACTTCATGATTCTGTGAATCAATAAATTTTTATTGTTTTAAGTTTCTCAGCTCATGGTACTTTTTACAGAAGCCCTAGGAAACTAAGACAACTACTACGCAATGTGAGCTCTTTCAACTTTCACATCTTTCCAGGCGACAAATTACTTCCAAAGGCGACTCACAAAGAAGTGTCTCTTCATCTTTACCTCTTCCAACCAGAAACCGCCTGCAAATATTTTTGGTTGTTGATCGTGGGTTTCCATTTCAATCTTCCTTTTCCTGCTTCTCAAGAATTAATATCAAACCTCAGGGAATAACACCAGCTAGCCGGCTCATGTTTCCAAGGAAGGATTGGTAGTTTTTAATTATACCCCTTACTTAAAAGAATGTTTTGTTGGCCTTGCTTTATGTATTCAAACATAAGCGTCCACTCTTAGCAACTCCTGCACACCTGAACCTAACTTCGGCCCCCACACACTTGCATAAACATATACATAGACACATGCAAATATGGGTGCCTGTGTTTGTATGTGTGAGTATGGGTTTAGGGATATGATATATGAGTTTCAGGATTTCCAGGTTTCAAAGATGATGCCATTTTGCTTTGGTTTCTTGTTTACCTTGTTTTGGGTATTTTTTTAGGGAAAAGTGAAATCATCATCTTTATTCTGTCAATTAAAACCAGAATTAAATTTAATGTTTAATCTCATATTTTTCTTCTAAAAGAAGAGGGTTATATTATTATATATCTACATAGTTGTAAAAAATTACATTAAAAAGGAGATTTCTGAAAAGTAGCAGAAAAACTGATATAGTTAATGAAAGCCTGCAGTTTGATGCTGCTACTGGTAATTAGGTTTGCTGTCTGGGCCACATTTTTTTCTTTGTCTTCATATATTTTCATTAGAACACCAACTGTTACAAAGCATATGGACTTCCATAGCAATCCCATATGCCACATAATGGCTGACTGCTATCTATTTAAGATTCAAACAATGATATAATTTCTAATGATTGTGATGTAGGCAACTTTAAACTCTTCATCTAGTTTAATGTATATCTTACAGAATTTTAAGCACAGAATCATGCTGTTTTATTACTTTAAGTTTTGTTCTTCTTTATGTACATTTGAAGTTTGAGGAGGGATATTTAAAAATATCTAGCATTCTAAATGAGAAATATCTTATATTAAATGTAAATAATTAGAATACCCATTATACATTGTTCTGTATATAAAGCATACTTTTAAATATGTATGACATATGTTTTAGAGAGGATCACCAGCTGATCTAAACATCTTAACACCACAAATTAGAGAGATATATACATTAAGTAAACTTAAAACTGTCTTAATGAACTGTCCCAAGTTACCCATTTTATTGTATAAGGGAAATGCTCCACATAAAGTGTCTTTAATTAGGAGGGATAAATAGTATTTATAAAACAGTTTGGGTATCTATCATTAAATACCACGTAAGCTGCTTAAATCTCAGTATGTTGTCTACATAAAAATGCAATTATTTTAGATTTGAAGTGGGAATATTCAATTAATATACTCAAACTTTTTTAAAAAAGTATGGTGATAAGATTCCTTTGTATAATATTTGTTGATATGCGAAAACATATGGGCATCTATTTTCTTCTATCACTGAAAATGCCCTACGTGAAAATGCCAGAGATGCCCCTGTAGTGCCATAACTGTCATTTTTTAAAAATGAGTAATGTCTTTATTTCACTTTAATTTTTAAAAGATAGTTTTGCTGAATAAAATATCCTTAGTTCTTCTTTTTCTTTCAGCACTTGTACTGTATCATCCTGCTACTTCTGGCCCTCAATATTTCAGGCAAGGAGCCAGCTATTACTCTTATTGGGGTCCCTTTGTAAATGACAAGTGATTTTTCTCTTGCTGTTTTCAAGAATTTCTCTTTCACGTTAATTTTTTTTCCTATCATATGTCATGGTGTGGATATCTTTGTGTTTATCTGCTTACAGTTTATAGAGCATCTTGGATATACAAATTATTGTCTTTTATCACATTTGGGAAATATTCAGTTGCTTTTCTTCAAAAACTTTTCTTCTCCTTTCCTTCTCTCCTCTTCTTTTGGTACTCCCATTACGCATGCATTGGTGTCCTTTATTGTTTTGCTTACTTCTTTACTCATTTTTCTTCATTCATTTTTGTCTACATTCTTCGAAACACATAATCTGTATAACTCTTATCTTCAAGTTCATTGATTCTTTCTTTCTTCTGCCTACTCAAATCTACTGTTCAGTCTGCCTAGTGAACTTTTCATTTCAGTTACTGTATTTTCTGACTCCAGAATTCCAATTTTGTTCTTGTTTATAATCTCAAACACTTAGTTGATAATTTTCATTTGAATAGGCATCATCATCATACTTTCCTTATTTAAACGTGCCTTCTTTAGGTATTTGAACATATTTTAATGGGTAGGATAAATTCCCATGACTACAATTTCTTGGTCTTATTATAAGTGCATGTTTAATTTTGGAAAGTGTTTTACGTATGTGTTGAATTTCTTTGATAGATATAGATCTCATCATCTACTTTCTTTATTGTATTTTCATTATGGATAATTAGTCTTACTTTTCTAGAGATTCATCCATTTCATTTAATTATCAAATTATTGCCATGACCTGGTTTGTAATTTACCTCTTTGATTTCTTTTTTTCTGGTGTTGTAATTTTATTATTTCATCATCTTATTACCCCATTCCCTCCTATACAAGAAAAATGGTTTCCTATAGTTATTACCTTGGAGATGAAAACATGCAACCTTAACTTATCAAAGTACAATTTAAATTATTACCTTTGTCTCTTCAATGACAGTGCAAATATCTTAGAATATTCCAATTCTATCTATTTCCCAAATGCCATGACATCACATAATATCCTTATCTTTAAATTTTCTGTTCAACATGTTATTATTTCACACTGTCAATATCTGTTTATATTTATACATATAAGTACCTTTTTATTTCTTGTGTTCCTGTTTAATTCTACTTCTGAACCTTAATATGAAATCAATTTCTTTATGCCTTAAAAAAATATATATATTTTTTCTTAATGTGGATCCACTGCTTATATATTAACTCAGTTTTTTGTCTGAAAATATCTATGTCAGTTTTATTTCTGAGGGCTAAGTTTCCTGGGTACAGCATTTTGGGCAAGATAGTTTATTTTTATTGTTGTTGTTCCCTAGAAAATGTATGGAATCATTCTATGACTTCTGGCTTTTTCTTATTTTTCTTTATAGGTTAAGAAGTCAGCATTTAGGATTGTTTTTACTCTTAAGAGTAATGTGCCTTTTTTCTCTGTTTATTTTAGAAATGTATATTTTTGTTTTTCAACAGTCTTTGTTTTTTGCCTAGATGTGATATTCCTTATGTTTATCCTGCTTTGGTGTTGTTCTCTTTTGTAATATATTGCATGATATGTTTTTGGAGTTTAAAAATATTCTCAGCTATTTTCTCTTATGTTTTTCTTTCTAGAGGCAGAAAATAGGCTGAGAAAGCTATTTAGCTGAACTCATAGGCCATTTCTTGTGTAAATGAAGAATGATTCAGAGTGTGGAGTCTGGAGTCTGGAGGGTTGAATAAAGGCAGTGGAGAACCACTCTTAAGGATCTGGATTGGACCCTATTCAAGAAACTGTCAGAAGACATCAAAATAGCTATATACCAGTGACTCCTCTGCGTCTTCCATGTTCCTTCCTCATAATGGGGTGTGCCCATCGCAATTTTATTGTCCCTGCTTACGGTCTTATGTCAGATGTGTAAAGGCAGACAATTTGTCTCATTTTACACAGATGGTTGAATCTAGAGTTTTAAAAAAGTTATCAAAAATATATATATGGGAATAAGAGGTTATTCGATTTTCTTTCAGTGCTTTTACTTCTCTTAATTTACTAGATGATTTTGTAACTCTGGGTCTAGAGGAGAAATTGTTAACATATAGACTTTTATCTGGTAGAGATGCAAATAATTTTTTTCTTTTGGAAAAGCTAAGCCCAAGGTTACAGTTTACTGCCATCTTAGATGTTAACCCTGTTTCAAGTCTAATCCAACCATCTTATCCTAAAACACCATTATTAAATTTTCTATAAATCATCAGCTCAAGTCTTATTTGGACAAGTTTGAGCATTATATTCATTCACTCATTAAATAAAATCCTTGTAATATGCTTGTTTTTTTTATTTTTATGAGTTATATTTTCAAATATTTTGGAAATTATATTTTTAAAAAAGGAAAAATGCTTGAGGAACTTCACCTAAGAAACAATTCCTGAAAAGCTTCATTCCCACCTGGATCTAATTTAGATGACAAGATAATGTACTTTGAGATGATACTATAATTGAAGTAGAATCTGAGTCTTAAGGGGGAAGACAGGATTTATTTTGCATGTGAGAAGGACAGGATCAATTTTTGCCACAGGATGGAATTTGGAAGCTGGTTTCCAGATATGGGCACAAATATGTCTGGCCCTGCCTTTCAGCACTTGATGCCATTCCCTTTAGAGGTATAGCTTATGATACACTCTTTTGCACCTAGGTTCATTGACCAAGAGAATGCAGAAGATTGTCATCCAGGGACTTGTGAACTGAAGCATTAAGAAACTTTGAATGCTCATCTAATTTAAATTAATTAACAAGAATTTGCTCTTCTTTTATATACATTTTTCTTTCCTTCTATTGAAAAATTGCAGGGGCTGTGACTGGTGAAGGAGGATGATCCACTGATGAGCCCTTGATATTGAAGACTAGCCTTATGAGTCTTTATTCTTGAAATTGAAACTTAGCCTATTGTTATGGAGTGCCTAAGGGTTGCCTCCTGAGAGCCTCCTTGTTGCCCAAATGTGGCCTTTCTCTAAGCCAAACTCAGCATATGAATTCATTACCTTCCCCCCAGCATGGGACATGACTCCCGGGGATGAGCCTCCCTGGCATTGAGGGATTGCTACCAAGCCCCAACTAGGAATGCAACTGGAAAAAGACCTTGAATAAAAAGGTTAAAAGGTAAAGGCAAATGAGTTTATATGGCTAAGAGACTTCAAAATGTGTCGGGAGGTCATCCCAGAGGTAAAGCTTATGCATATCTCAGTAGGGTCTTATAAAATTCCAATGTCAATATCACCCCAAATAATGGGGCTCTTAAGGGCTCTGGAGACACTGAGGTCCTATGTCAGTGCGGATAGCTCCAGAGTTTGGTGCCTTGCCAGTGGGCCTTACTTTGGAGTTTGTGCTCTGAGAGTGACAGAGTTAAACTCAACTATGTCTTCCCTGCACATGGCTCATCTGTCACTTCTATTCAAACCTATACTTGGTGCTGGAGTCCAAAGACTTGAGTCTTTGGGCTGTCCATGTGCCAGCTGGGCCTGGAACCTTGGTAGAGCAGCAACTCCTACTTTACAGCTCATTGGACTCACCCAGGACAACTGGCGGGGATATGATGATGGACAACAGCCATCCCAGGGAATGGAGAGAACTGCAGCTGCAGGCAGGATAATCCCATCCATCTTCCCCATGGGATATAAGCTCCCTCTCAATTGGAGGTGGAGTGGAAATCACCATCCCAGAATCCTTGGGATTGAGGGAAGAGCTATGGACTAGAGTGGACTTGCTGGTATTCTAATATAGATATATTGTGATTCAAGCAATGGAAGAGATTACAAAATTGATGTGGAGCCAGTGGTCACTGGAGGCTCTGGGGGCAGGGAGAGGAAAAAGCAGTTGTAATACAGGGGCTTTTTCAGGACTTGGGAATTGTCCTGAGTGACATTGCAATGACAGATATAGGACATTTTATATCATCATATAACATGCAGAACTGTGTGGGAGAGAGTGTGGTCTACAATGTGAACTATGGCCCATGCTTAATCGCAAAGCCCCAGGATGTGTTTATCAATTGCAATGAATGTGCCACACTAATGAAAAATGTTTATGTGGGAGGTGTGGGAGGTGAGGCATATGGGAATCCCTCTATTTTTTATGTAACATTTATGTAATCTAAATATCTTATTAAAAAAAAAAAAGAAACTTTGAATGCTCATCTAATTTTAATTAATTAATAAAAAAGAATTTGCATTTCTTTTATATACATTTTTCTTTCCTTCTATTGAAAAAAAATTGTCAAATTTTGTTTCATTTTAACATTTTGAAAGTTATACTATATAATTATAACCATCCCCTATTGTCTTTAAAAATTTAACCCAACAAAGTACTGTGATAAATCCCTGTGCACACCTACCTTTATAATGAAAAGGAACAAACACAACTAAATGAAAACTATTAAATTCAAATATATTTTCTTGCTGCAAACTGAAGTTCCTGAAATGTGTAGATATTGACATAATTTGTTCCTCTGGGCTAAATGCATGCAATTGTTTGTTAAATGATTTCAAGTGACATTTTGAATTAAATGCAGATTTTGTATCAATGCAGAAAATAAATAAATAAACATTATTTACTAAATAGGTGACTCTAACACAAACTGAGAGATTTATAAACTTTCATATGTAAATAATTCTATTTTTAATTCCATATCACATGTCAATTTCAATCTATTAAATTATGAATTATTTACATACTGGTCCCAAGAAAGCAAAAGGCAAAACAAAGATGGTATTAATCTAAGACACTCATTCATTTATGTTAAAAAATAAAGATTTATAATTATTTTATGAAATGTCATCCTTGGATTTAGTTAGAGTTACAATAATGGTTAAATCCTTTGTAGTTGGATGTAACAGCAAAGCTTATTTTTTCCCTATAGCAAATTATCTACAGAAGAATTAATTTTCATTGGAATTATTAACTGAAATATAATTTATGTCAATTATCCAATACAAGGCATTAGGATGGTTGTGTTATTCTTGTGCAATTGCCCGGATATTGAAAGCCAATATTTAAAATAATTTTATAAATTTTCAAAACAAAATGTTTTAATTTTGTTTTCAGCATTATTTAATTCTTACATAGTTATCAAATTATTAATTTATGACACATTAAATGTCATAAGTCAGATCACCTAGGATTTTGAAGCTGGCCTACATATCAGAAATAAAACAACACAACAATAAAAATACAACAGAAAATGGTCTATCATACCTTTTCTCATTAATTCACCTATCACTCAATTTGTAGAAGGATTTATTTGTATACCCAGGCTTCATTCAGATTTGGAAATCTAATGCACCAATTTCTAAAAAGTAAATAACACAAATCATATAATGGAAACATGTTTAGTGGGAATAATAGAAGAACCAGAAGCAATATATCTGGGTATTTTAGGGAAGGAGAGAAATCAAATTGACTTCAATAAAAGTCTTTGCATTCTCTATCCCTCAGAGCTTCTCCCTAAAAACTAACAAATGGCCAATATAATGTTATTGCTGCAATGGCCTTAGGACAGGACATCATTTGTGGATACATTAGATTCTCTTCAGTTACAGAACAAGTGGGGTATATATATTATAACAAAATAAATTTGTGATCATTAAAAATAGTAACTGATTTAAGTTAACATGGTTTAAAAAATAAGGTTTTATAATTTGTTTGTGTTTTTAAATTCCACAAAGACATAGCCATGGTAGAAAAATGCACAGTAAAGGTTTAGAATAACAAAAAATGTTTCCAAATTATTAAAAAGGTATAATAAAAATTTAAATATGCATTAATTGGACATTTAAAAATGTTCATTTAAGGCTTTTTTGCTGTTTTGTTTTGCTTTTGTTTTAATTACACTAATGGGTCAAACACTCAGCTAGGCATTGAGATGATGTCAAGCATCCTTTTGCTCAAAGATTACATAAAAGTATAATATAAAATTCCCTACAATATGTTTCATTATTTGATAGGAATAAGTCTTTCAGAAAATATGACCATAACGTACAATTTTAAAATAAAACTTTATTTTTTATCATTTTTTGCAATTTTTACTTTTATAATTATCCATTGTATTTTTCTATATGTATCAATTTTATGTGTACAATAATAATCCAATAAACATCCATAAGTAATAATCTAATAAATTTACAATAAAATTGACAGAAACTGTTTATAATAAAAAGTCTATTATTTATTATAAAACATCAAAATTCATATCTAAGTAATTAATTTGTCAATGCAGTTCTGAAAATATTAAACATGTAAAATATAGGCAAATACTTGTATAAAACCAAAAAGAAAGATATCCATAGTTTTCATGTAAGTCCATTAGAAGCAGAGAGAACACAAAACAAAATATAAAGGAAAGTGCATTGTGAATGATAATGTTGGCCATTGAAAATATAATATTTGATAATCATAACCTCATAATTGTTTTAAACTTCTCAAGTGAGATAAGCAAATTCTTACTCTTCCCTCTCACTAGGACTAAATACCCACAATGCAATATGACACTACCACCAAAACCATAAAAGTGCTAATTTGCTCAATAATATTCCTTTTGGCTACCTGAATGGTAAGAAACCACTGAACTGTTTTAACCTTAGGAATGAAAAAAAATCTATGCAAATTTAGGAAATTTTAGAAAATCTGACAAAATAATTTGATGTCTATGAAAATCAAGTAACTCACTACTCTTTTAAAGTACTTTCCCGGTAACAAAGAAAAGAATTGCAGTTATATAAATGTGGCACCTTTTAAAAAATATAAAGCTAAAGAATATGTTACTTGTGTCTGTGACTGAATTTCAGTGAGTGTTACAGTGGCCGTAAATAAGGGATCTTGTTATATAAGTGTTAACACAAGAACCTCAAGATACTGAAAAATAAATAAATAATTGCAAACTCTATATTGTTATTTTAATATAACCTGAGTTCTCTGACTAATAGTACAATGTTCATGAGTTACAGGAGGATTAAGTATCAATATAATTTATGCAATTAATATTAACTAAAATTCACATAGTAATTCATAGAATGTAAAACAAAATCAGATACCAGGTCTTGTTTATTTTTTATAATAAGATCAAGAAATAGATACTAATGAAATACATTTTACAGTCAATTCCATTAAAGTTCAGAGGATTTAAGTAATTTACCAAAGATTACACTGGCATAAGAGAAAATTTAGAACTTTAACTCAGAATATCTGATATGAAAACTGTTTTCTTGCTTTCTCCCCAGAGTAGTCCTTTATGCACTTCTGTTTTATTATATAACTCATTCTTAATTTACAAAAATCCAAGAGAATAATTACCTAAATTCCATAGATGGCTATCTGAATAGTATTACTAAATAATATTTATGACTATTAATAGTCTCAATGTAATTCAGATAACTGAATAATATTACATGCAAATATTTTTACTTTTTTAAAAATATATTTTTTATTCATTTTTAAAAGACACTTAGATTACATAAATTGTTACATAAAAAATATAAAAAAATATGTAAAAAAATATAAGGGATTCCTATATGCCCTACTCCCAAGACCTCCCACTTTTTCCCACATTAACAACTTCTTTCATTAGTGAATTGATGAACACATTTTGGAGCATTGCCACTAAGCATGGACTATAACTTACATTGTAGTTTACACTCTCTCCCATTCTATTCTGTAGGGTATGGCAGGATATATAATGGCCTGTATCTGTCACTGCAGTGTCATCCAGGTCAATTCCAAGTCCTGAAAATGCCCCATAATACACCTCTTTTTCCCTCTCCCTGACTTCAGCACCTCCAGTGGCCCCTGTCTCCACATCATTGATATAATTTCTTCTATTGCTAGAATCACAGTAGTCTATAATAGAACATCAGTCAGTCTACTCTAATCCATATTTTATTCACCAATCCTGAGGATTCTGGGATGGTGATGCCCACTCCACCACTGATTGAGAGGGGGCTTCCATCCCACATGGCTGATGGATGGGACTATTTTGTTTGCAGTTGTAGACTCTCTCCATTCCTTAGTGTGGTGGTTGTCCATCCTCACCTTCCCGTCAGCTCTCCTGGGTAAGTCCAATGAACTGAAGAGTAGGTGCTGAAAGTCTGCTGAGGCTCAGGGCCCAGTCAGCACATGGGCAGCCCAGAGATTCAAGTCTCATGGATGTACACCTACCAACTCCAGCACCAACTATAGGTTCAAACAAAAGGGACAGAAGGAAAATGTGTAGAGAAGTCACATCTGAGTCCAACTCTGTCGCACTTGGGAGCACAATCTCCAAAGTAGGGTCCATTGGCAAGGCACCAAACTCCAGAGTCTTTCACCACAACTGCAGGACTTGGGTGTCTCCAGAGCCCTCAGAAACCCCACTGTCTGAGGTAGTGCCCACTTTGGCCATCTATGAGATCCTGATGAGACGTGAATAAGCGTTACCTCTCTGATGACCTCCCGACTCACTTTGAAATCTCTTAGCATATAAACTCATTTGTCTTTACCTTTTCCCCCTTTTATTCAAGGTTTTTTCCATTTGTATCACCAGCCGGTGCTTGGTAGTAATCCCTCAGTGCCAGGGGAGCTCATCCCCAGGAGTCATGTCCTTTGCTGCAGGGAAGGTAATGCATCCACATGCTGAGTTTGGCTTAGAAAGAGTCCACATTTGAGGAAAAAGGAGGATCTCGGGAGGTAACTCTTAGGCACCCTATAACACTAGGCCAAGTTGCAAATTCAAAAGCAAAAGGCTTATAAGCATAGTCGTCAGTATCAAGGGCCTATTAATGGACCATCCTTCTTCACTAGTCATTGCCCCTGTACTTGGGGGACTGTTGCTGTTCATTAGAGAATGTGGCAGAGCTCCCCAGGATGGGGATTCAACAATCCTTTGGCTGTTGTGTGAATCTCTACCCACTGTGTCAATGCCCTATGAACATTTGAACATATTTATATACCTTATATGTATGCCTAGGTGAACTTCCTCCCATGTATCCCCCATCACTGACACCCCACCCCATTGATCCTCCCCTGCCATAGTTGTAACCCTTCTGTGATCCAAAACTTCTTCAAAAATGAAGCCAAGAATGTTGCCAAAATTGATTAATAGGAAAATGAAATAATAATGACAGGTTTAAACATAAGAAATAAAATACATAATAATTTAGAAAAACTAAAACTAAAATAAAGGGAAAAAATGAGATATTAAAAAAATGAAAAATATTTAAAAATTTTTTGATGTTGTGCCTTTCATCATGTAATATCTGTTGTCTTGTATGTACAGTGATATTTTCTTCCATTTCTTCCCCAATGTCTTACTTTTTTTTTTGTCTTCAAAGAGGTTTTAGGTCACAGTAAAGTTGCATACAGATTATAGGGGACTCCCATATACCCAACATCCTCCCCCTTTTTCCCCTTCCCTATTAATAACCATTTTATATGTGGATTGTACATTTGTTACAACTGATGTACAAATATTGAAACATAGCTACCTGCTCTCATCAATGGTTTACATTATGGTTGACATTTTAGACCATACACTTTTATAATTTTTTGATGAAATTTAACATGACCTGTATTCGTCATTGCAAGATCATGCAGAACACTTCCATTTCCCCCTAAATACCCCCTCTTCCATCTATTATATTCCTCCCTTTCCCTCCTCTCGGGGTTCACAGCGACCACCAGGCTTCACTCCTTGAAGGACAAGTGTCATAGATATTTGCTATAATGCTGAGGGCTGGACACACTAGTCTGTCCTCGCAAATTAGGAACTGCCCATACTCTCAAGAGATACTCTCCCCTCTATTTGAGAACATTTACCTGAAATTTTTAAAATATATATATATATTAGATGTTTTTATTTAATTTAAAATTTCCAGCTTTATTTTAACTCTTCCTTCATAATAGAAATAGACTTTTCCTACTTAGTCTTGGATTTTAACCTTCACAAAAACATGCAGTCTAGACATTCTCAATTTTTTTCTTTTCTGACCACCAATCCTTGGCCCAGATAGGCCCTTCCCTAATAAAGGTAGACTTTTGGCACTTACTGATCATAGGGAAAATTATAAGCACTTATTCATTAACTCATGAAATACTCATTGTGTGCCTAAGATGGTAGGCACTGTTCTTGGTGTTGGAGAAACAGGTATAAACCAACCAAACAAACAATAAAGAAGGCTTAATTCCCATTCTAATGTTTGAAGGCAGGGGAGAAGACAGTATGCACATAAATATATGATATTTAAAATGGTGATGGTTGTTATGAAGTAAAATAAAGCAGAGAACTAATCCAGAAAATGAAATGAAAGCAAAGATATGCTTATACTCCGGCTACCTGTGTGAAAGTTTGCAATGAAGAGAAGCTGGAAGGCCCTGCCTAGTGCAAAGCTTGGTGTGTTCAAGGAGTAAAGGAGACTTGTGTGGCTGGAGAAGAGTGAGATGGGGTGAAACAGGTTAAAAAATAAGACCAATGAAGTAGACATGTGGAAGGTCACTTAGGTCCTTTGAATTTTATTCTGAGAGATGAGAAGTTATTGGAAGAGTTTAAGCAGAGGAATGAGATTCTTTGGCTTACAATTTAAAATGATCACTCTGGTTGCTCTACAGAGACCATACTTTAGGAGGGCAAGATATGAAATGAGAAACCAAATAAAATGCTCATTAAACAGTGAAGGTAAGAGATAATGGTGATTGGAAAGAGCATAACAGAGGTATAATGTGAAAACTCAGATTCGTAATACATTTTGGAGACAAGATTTTCTAATGAATAGAATGTGGGATTAGATAGGTTTTGGACTCAGAAATTGAGACAATACAGTTAAAATTCATCAGCTTCTGTTCTTTCTTAGTATTATCTGTTACAAACAATAGGGTTTCAGTACTATATTATCTTATTTTGTATGTCTATATGTTTGATTTTAAAATATTTGCTTAGTCCCTTTATTAGGTGTTCCTCCTCAATGAATTCATAGTATTTTATGTTTATTTCTAGAGTGGTATTACATTTTATTAGAGGTTGTCAATCATCCTGTGTTTCTAATCCACTGTAATTTCTAATTTTATCTATTTCTGCCAATTGATTGCAAGCACCTTAAAATCAGGCAACATGCCATATTCAAGTTGTGTTCCTACCATTTAGACCATTACTATAATGCCTGCTAAAATGAATAAGTGAATGAATATGTGATTTTAAATCATGTAAATAAAATAATCTATGTCAATTGTTTGAATTACAAAAAGTGAACTCTGTAGTAATGCTTTTGCAAGAAAGATTTCTGTAAAGACAAAAACAGAGGCAAATGTAAAATAAAAATGTATAAATGAATAAAAGACAAAGTGAGGAACAGGTCAAGTGGAACAATAGTAAATAAGACAAGTCTTCCAAATCAGTTACCAAAGTGTTCCCTTTAGACAAAATAGGGTCCCCACTGATTCACTTCAGAATTTTCTGCTGATCACACTGTTGTTTGAAATTGAAAACAATGGCTGAGACACTTGGTATAAGCAGAACCAAATGTCAACAAACATAACAATGGCATGACTGTATCACAACATGAATAACACTATGAAGTGATTCAAAATGGAGATTGTCTCTCACGGTAATGTTTGTTTTCTACATGAATTCCGAAAGCCATGTTCATTATTCTTCTATTAAATACACAGGAAAATATTTTCCCACCTTTTTATCTAGAATTGTTGATCATGATACTTCCCTTCTACATATTTTGACAGACAGTAAATTCAATCAACGCTTCTATGTCCTATTCCAGTATGTATGATTAACAAACTACAAAATCTTAGAGGTTTAGTTTTCTCATTTGCATTTAGAAGTCCTTACTGAATTTTGTTCACTCGTCCTTTTATTAGGTGTTCCTTCTCAGCAATCTCATAGTATTTTATGTTTATTTCTATAGTGGCATTAAATTTCATTTTCAGTTTTCAATCATCCTGTATTTTTAATCTACCTTAATTTCTCTTTTTATCTCTTTCTGCCAATAGATATGGTATTCAATTTTGCCATATTCAAATTGTGTTCCTAACACTTAGACCATTGCTTTCATGCGTAGTAAAAAGAATAAGTAAATAAGTGAATGAATATGTGATTTTAAATTATGTAAATGAAATAATCTATGTCAGTTGTATGAATTATAAAAACTGAAATCTGTAGAAGTGCTTTTTCAAGAAAGATTTCTCTAAAGACAAAAATATTCAATTTCATATAAAGAAATTTCATATAAAGGGAATCAGACAGTATGTAGAGATTATTGTCTGCTTTCTTTCATTTAACACAACATATTTGAGATTCATCCATGCCTTTGCTGTTGCATGAATCTGGAGAATGTTCCTGTTTATTGCTGAGTAATATTTCACTTAATGCTGAGGGCCTGAATATCTTGGTCCTAATATAGTGAAATCATTGTCAATTGTACATAAGCTATACTCTGAGGAAATTAAGGAAAATGAGAAACAAGCTCATATTCATCAATGTTTCTATAAGTATTCCTTTCATTTCAAACATTTTCACTTTGCTCATTTGTGCCCAGAAAAGAACATTGCAGAAACCAAGTGTTAAGTTACATTAAATGGCTCTCTCTCTCTTCTCCATCATGGCTTCCACTCTGCTTCTCATGCTCTCTGTTCCTTCCTGTCCTTTCCCATTTTGTCCATTTCACTCTGTTTTCACTCCCTCTCCCCTTTGTCTATTTCTCATTGTCTACCTTTTCTCTCTCTCCCGCTGTCCCTTTGCTCCCTCTGTCTCTCACTCATCTCCCTCTCTGCCTTTCCCATTCCCTCTCTCCTTTTCTGCTGTCTCTTTTCGACTCCACTTTTCTCTGCCTCTCACTCTCTTCCTGCCTCCACCTTCCTGTTTTCTCACTCACGGTCTCCATTTCTCTGTGACTATGTCTTGCCCACACTCTCTCTCTCTCTCCATGTTTTATGTCTCTCTCTTTTGAGACTCTCCCCCCTCCCCCTCTGCCCTACCTCCCGGCCCTTCTCTCTCCTCTTTCTCCCTTTTTCCCCTCTCCCAGCAATTACCAGGTCTGGCTGGGCAGACACAACCTGTTTGAGGACGAGACCACGGCCCAGTTCTTCTCGGTCAGCAAGAGCTTCCCTCACCCGCTCTTCAGCTTGAGCCTCCTGAATAGCCACAGCCGCCTCCCAGGGGAGGACTACAGCCACGACCTCA
>JAQZBX010038718.1:0-23302 GCA_029593785.1 Cabassous unicinctus | reverse complement strand
CAATATTTCTTCTATAAATTGTCAATGATTGTCCATTCTAGGTATGAACATTTATATAACTTAGATAATGATATTGATTTACAGTTTATTGAGACTCATCTCATTTTCTCATTTTTCCCCTTATTTTCACTCTTGGTCTTCAATTGTATAATTATAGTACTCTCTTTGAAAAGTGAAGGAGATTTTTTCACTTTTCAGATTTAATGATCAATTCTAAAATATCCATTCTTTTCTTTTTAATTTCTCTATTGTGATTTCTTAGAGTTAAATATTTTTTCATTTTCTTTTAAATCTTTGAGCACATACTAAGATTCTCAAAATTGCTTTACCTTTCCCATGGAATTTTTATTTGTTTGACTCTGTAGAGAATTTTTTTATTCATATGCAGCTTAAATTTCAAAGTCTCAATGGATGTCTTGGGCATATTTCTGAAAATCCTTGCTGCACCACTCTTATTTATCTAGTGCCCTGCCCCTCAAATTCCAGACATGTCAATGGCCCCAAATTCTAATCTTTGTTTCCACAGATCACTGACAATTTCATGCTTTTGTGGGCTCATTTCCTGTGCTGAAGTTCAGAAAGCTCATGCAGACAGAAGTGATAATAATGATTGGGCTTCTTTGTTCTTTTCAGCAATCACAGTCCAGCATTGCCTGTTCTTCAATGCCCAAAATAATAATTTCATGTTTCCATTTTTAGAGATAATTTACTATTTCATTATAAAACATCAACTTACAAATTTTTTAAAATATTGATTGGAGAGTAAGACAATAGATATTATGAACAGCTTTAGAAGGATATTTCAGGGATCCTAGCAAGAGATAATGCTTAAAGTTGTATGGCAGCAATGGACAAAAAGAGACTTATTGGACTCTTATTAGAGTAATAAGATAAATGGCCTAAGCCTTTTGAAAAACTACATGTGGCAGCTAGGCATATCAAGACCTCAATTTATTTTTATTACTCTATAGGCATTGCGCAAATTTTTAGTTGAAAAGCATGGTGTTTTCTATGGAATATCATGAGTTCATTTATGGGATTTATCATTTTTTTTCTTCAAAAGGTTCAAATGAGATTAATGTTAAGTTGAAATATATAAGAATCTCATAATTTTATAAATGTGAAATCATTGATTTTTACATTATATTTAAAAGCAATTATTGTTTTTCCTCAATATTTTTGTTAGTCATTTTCCTTTTAATATTTCCACAATATCTTCAACCATATTATGTGTCTTTCAGATACACTTTGCCTTAAAGCATGTACTTTCCAATGTTTGTAGTCATACTAATCAATGAAAAGTCAATGTATGTGACTTAACAGATATATCTTCTTATTTTTCATCTAGCCATGGTGTTTAATTACATTAATTCATGTTTATGGGGGTAATTGATTATGGTTTTCTTTTTGGCAAATTCAGAAATGTACTTTTTCCCTCTCAAATTTTAACCTTTGACACTGCTTTAATAGAGCTTTCATACTTACAGGAATTCTTCTGCAAAGAGAATATTTATAGTACAACTGAGGTATAAATTAGGATTGCCATTTTCTCACTCTGAGTGCCATATTTCTGAACCAAAATAACGTTTTAACTTATGCTGTTTTTAATGATTGATTCCAATAATCAAGTGAAAATAGAAGTATTTTCTAGGCAATGGAGTCAGATATATGTATTTCTTAGGGAGCTCTTCTGAAGCACCTCCAATTATTATCATGTAGCATGAAAAAATTAACAGAAAGCCGTAATAATCCTACACAGAAAGTACCATTATAGATTAAGACCCTTTCATTATGATAACTTGTATTGTTCTACTAATGAAGTTCCCCCCAACAACTGATGCCTGTTTGTGTGTGAAAAAATAGAGGAGTTGAAGAAAATGTTATAAAGAACATAGACAAATGGCTATTTGCAGAAAAGAGAGGATTACAGCAGTTTCAAATATTAGGACAAAATGGATGAAATACATTTTGTATTACTGTAAAGCCTTTACAGTAATAACATTGAATGCTAAAGTTTTGAATTCCCAATCAAAAGAGATAGACAGATACAATGGATAAAAACTATGACCCATGTATATTTTGTCTACCAGAGACTCATCTCAGATGTAATGGCTTTAAAAGTCAAAGGTTGGAAAAAGATATTCCATGCAAATCATAACCATAAAAGAGCTGAGGTAACAATACTAATATCAGACAAAATAGATTTTAAATGTGAAACTGTTATAAGGAATGAAGAAGATCATTATGTATTAATAAAGGGGAGAAATTACCAAGAAGAAATAACAATATTAAATATTTATGCACCTAAACTGAGTGCCCCAAGGTACATGAGGCACACAGTGGCAAAGCTCAAGGGAGAAATAGATATGTCTATTTAATACACCACTCTCAGTATTGGATAGAACATCTGGAGAGATCATAAATAAAGAAACGGAGAGCTTAAATAGCATGATAAAAGAACTAGACCTAACAGATATCTATAATCATGACACCCCAAGCAGCAATATATATGTTCTTTTCAAGTGCACATGGATCCTTCTACATGATAGGCCATATGTTGTGTCAGAAGATAAGTCTAAATAAATTTTAAAATATTGAATTTTTTTTCTTTTCAATTTGCCATTTTTATTTTATTTTACTATGAATATGGTATCATTTTTACATACAAAATAAAGAGATAAATGTTCATTTAAATTTAGAACACAATGTTTATATTCACATTTATACATTAAAATATATGTTTTATATTCTAGAGAAAATTGGATTTCTTAGACTAAAAATTCATCACTCGCTATACTTGACCTTATCTGTACAATTTTATGCAGGTAAAATTCATAAAACATTAAATTAACCATTTAAAAAGTACAGTCTGTGGTATTTAGTGCATTCATTATGTTGTACATCAGTTTTATCTAGTTTCAGAACATTTTTATTAAGTCCAAAGGAAATCTCATGCAATAAAAGGAGTTATTCCACATTACCCACTCCCCTCAATCCCATTTAATCATCTTTCTGTCTCTATTGACTTGCTTATTTTCAATTTTTTTTTTAATAATCTTTTTTCATTCTTTAAAAGATACTTAGATTACATGAATGTTAGATTAAAAAGTATAGGGATTCCCATATGCCCCACCTCCCACAACCTTCCACATAAATATCCTTCATTAGTGTGGCACATCACTTTCAATATATATACACATCTTGGGGCTTTGCCACTAAGCATGGACCATAGTTCACATTGTAGACCACACTCTGTCCCACACAGTTCTGCATGTTTTATGATGATATAAAATGGCCTATATCTGTCATTGCAATGTCACTCAGGATAATTCCCAAATCCCAAAAAGTCCCTGTATTACAACTGCTTTTCCCTCTCCTGGTCCACAAAGCTTCCAGTGGCCACTGGCTCCACAATAATGTTGCAATTACTTCCATTGGGTGAATCACAATATGTCTATAACAGAATACCAGTTAGTCCACTCTAGTCCATAGTTCTTCCCCCAATCCTGAGGAGTCTGAGATGTTTATGTCCACTCCACCTCCAAGTGAGAGGGGGCTTATATTCCATAGATAGGATGGATGGGATAAGCCTGCCTGCAGGTGCAGACTCTCTCCATTCCCTGGGATGGCTGTTGCCCATCATCATCTCCCTACCAGGTATCCAGGGTGAGTCCATTGAGCTGTAGAGTAGGAGTTGCAGCTCCACCGAGATTCTGGGCCCAGCTGTCACATGAGAAGCCCAAAGACTCCCATCTCTGGAAGTACACCTACAAACACCGGCACCACATATAGGATTGAATAGAAGGGAGTGATGGACCATGTGCAGGGAAGACATATTTGGGTCCAACTCTGTCACTCTCAAGAGCAAGGATTCCAGAGTATGGCCCACTGATAAGGCACCAAACTCTTGGGCTATCTACCCTGATATAAGACCTGGGTATCTCCAGATCCCACAGGAGCACCTCTGTTTTGGGTGATATCCACATTGGAAGCCTATGAGGTCCTATTGAGTTATGCATAAGTGTTACCTCTGGGATGACCTCCTGACTCTCTTTGAAGTCTCTTGGCCATATGAACTCATTTGTCTTTACCTTTTCCCCCTTTTATTCGAGGTCTTTTTCCAGTTGTATTGCCCTTGGCACTTGTTAGTAGTCCCTCATTGCCAGGGAGGTTTATCCCTGGGAGTCATGTCCCACGCTGGGAGGAAGATAATGCATTCATATGCTGAGTTTGTCTTAGAGAGAGGAAACATTTGAGCAACAAGAAGGCTCTCAGGAGGCAACCCTTAGGCACCACATAAAAATAGGCTAAGTTTCAATTTCAAGAGCAAAGACTCATAAGGCTAGTCATCAATAACAAGAGCCCATCAGTGGATCATCCTCCTTTGCCAGACACTTTCCCTGCACTTGGGGCACTTTTGCTTCTCCCTTGGAGAATATGGCAGAGCTATCCAGGATGGGAATTCAGTATTCTCTCATTTATTGAGTGGTTCTCCACCCACTGTGATCATGCCCTGTGAGCATTTGAACAATTTTATATACCTTGTATATATGTTCAGGTGAACTTCCTCCCATGCACGCCCCATCCCTGACAACACCCACCAATGATCCTCTCCCACCCCTGTTATAACCCTTCTGTGATCCAAATCTTCTTTAAAGATGAAGCCAATACAATAGTTAAATACAATTAATAAGAAAATGAAATAATAATAATGTTTAAATGAAAGAGATAAAATACATGAAAACAAAAAGAAACTAAAAATAAAATAAAATTAAAGGATTAGGTTATTCAAAGAATGAGAAAAAAAATTTTTTTTAATTTAAAAACTTTTATGACCTTTTGCCTTTTAGCACTGCAATATCTGGTGTCCAGTCTGTACTGTGGCACATTCCCCCTCTCATTCCCCAGTGTCTCACTATTTTTCATTTAATTTTCAAAGAAGTTTTAGTTCACAGCAAAGTCACACAGAGAATACAAGACACTTTCATATACCCAACCTCCTACCCCTTTCCTCACCCCATATTGAAACCTTTTTGTATGTGGATGGTAGCATTGTTATGATATACAGATAGTGAAACATAGCTACTGAACATTGTCAATGGTTCATAATATGGTTTACATTTTAGATCGTACACTTTTATAAATTTTGATGATATGTACCGTGTCCTGCGTCCATCACTATAAGGTAATGAAAAACATTTCCACTGACCACTAAATACAATTTAATCTATTCTTTTCATCCCTCCCCATCCCCTCAGAGCCCAAAATGAGCCCCTGGCTTGACTCATTGGATGACAAGATTCATAGTTACATGCAACAAGAGGTTTTGACACTCTGGTTCATCCTACACTATTAGGAACTTTCCTTGCTCTTAAGAGATGCCCACCTGTCTATTTCTGAGCAAATCAGTCCTCCCAAAGATAGGAATCCATCTCCTTCCCCTCATTGTGTGGGTCTCCACCCACTGATACAACACATTATGACAGGATAAACATTCAAACACTCCATAGAAGCCTGCTCCAAATTAGCCCTGTCCCGAATGCCCCCCTAACCAACACCCTAAAGCAGGGACACTTCCTTGTCCTATATCCATAAGATCATTCTCACATTCATACTTTCAACCTCATACCCACAAATCCCAAGTGTCCACCTGGTCCCTCTCCCATGTATCCCTTCAGTATCCTGAGTATTCTAACCCACCCTTCTCAGTCTACCCACCTGTCAACCCTGCACCACCCAACCCAATATATCACTACCATCCTGTCCTATCCCTTCAATACTCAACTACACTCTATCACTTTACCATAGATTACGTCTATATGGGTGATGGCTCAAAACTTTCTCTTCTCTTTCTCTTTCTTGTACACCTATCTTTCAGACAATAGTTCTAAGAGACTGCTCAATTTCCTTAATTCATATCAGTGAGGTCATCTACTGTTCATCCTTCAATGCCTGGCTTGCTTCATTCAACATAAGGTCTTCCAGATTCATCCATATTATCCCGTGTGTTAGCACTTTATTTCTTCTTACAGCTCAGTAATATTCCATTGTATGTATGTACCACATTTTGTTTCTTCATTCATCTGTTGATGGGCACCTGAGTTGATTCCAACTTTCAGCAAAAGTGAACAATGCCACTATGACCATTGGTGTGCATATATCTGTTCATGTCTTTGCTTTCAGTTCTTCTGGGTATATACCCAGCAGTGGAATTGCTGGATCATATGGAATATCTATTGTTAGTTTTTGAGGAACCATCAAACCATCCTCCATAGTGGCTGGAACATTCCACAATCCCACGAGCAGTGGATGAAAGTTCCCATTCCTCCACATCCTCTCCAACACTTAGAGTCTGCTGTTTATTTAAAAGCCGCCATTCTAATGGATGTAATATGGTATCTCAATGTAGTTTTGGTTTGCATTTCTCTAATAGCTATAAATGCCGAGTATTTTTTCATGTGCTTTTCAGACATTTGTATTTCTTCCTTGGAGAAGTGATTTTTAACGTCACTTGCCCATTTTTAAAATGGTTGTTAGTCTTTTTATTTCTCAGTTGTAGGATTTCTTTATATATGCAGGGTATTAGGCTCCTATCAGATATATGTTTGCCAAATATTTTCTCCCATTGGATAGGCTGCTTTTTTATTTTCTTAAAAACATCCTTTTTGGTGAAAATGCTTTTAATTTTAAGGAGATCCCATTTATCTATTTTTTCTTTTGCTGCTCGTGCTTTGGGTGTGAAGCATATGAAACCATTTCCTATTACAAGGTCCTGTAGATGCTTCCCTACATTATCTTCCAAGGTCTTTATGGTCTTGGCTCTTTATATAGATCTTTGATCCATCTTGAGTTGATTTTTGTATAAGGTGTGAGATGGTGTTCCTCTCTCATTCTTTTGGATATTGATATCCAGTTGTCCATGCACCACTTGTTGAAGAGGCCATTCTCTCCCAACTGAGTGGGATTGGTGGCCTTGTCGAATATCAGATGACTGTATAAGTGAGGATTTATATCAGAACTCTCAATTTGGTTCCATTGCTCAATGTGTTTATCCTTGTGCCAATACCATGCAGTTATCATATGTAAAACATATGTAATATGTTTTAAAGTCAAGTAGTGTGATACCTTCATATTCATTTTTCCTTTTCAATATGTCTTTTGCAATTCAGGGTCTCTTACCCTTCCAAATAAATTTTATAGTTAGTTTTTCCAATTCCTTAAAAAATACAGTGTTGATTTTTATTGGAATTGCATTAAATCTGTAGATTAGTTTGGATAGGATAGACATCTTGATGATGTTTAGTCTTTCCATCCATGAACAGGGAATATTCTTCCATTTGTTTAAGACTTCTTTGATTTCCTTTAACAGTGTTGTGTAGTTTTCTGTATATAAGTCCTTTACATATTTAGTTAAATTTATTCCTAGGTATTTGATTCTTTTAGTTACTATTGTAAATTGTATTTTTTTGTTGATTTCCTCCTCAGATTGCTCATTATTGGTGTACAGAAATACTGCTGATTTTTGAGTATTGATCTTATAGCCTGTGATGTTCCTGAACTCCTTTATAAGTTCTAGAAGCTTTGTCATAGATTTTTCAGGGCTTTCTATGTATAGAATCATGTCGTCTGCAAATAATGATTTTTTACTTCTTCTTTTCCAATTTGGATGCCTTTTCTATCTTTTTCTTGCTTCAGTGCTTGAGCAAGTACTTCTAAGACAATATTAAATAGGAGTGGTGATAGTGGGCATCCTTGTCTTTTTCCTGATCTCAGAGGGAAGGCTTTTAGGATTTCACCATTGAAGATGATGTTAGCTTTGGGTTTTTCATATATACCATTCATCATGTTCAGAAAGTTTCCTTCTATTCCTATCCTTTGCAAAGTTTTTATCAGGAAAGGCTGCTGTATTTTGTCAAATGCATTTTCTGCATCTATAGAGATGACCATGTGATTTTTTACTTTCAATCTGTTTATGTGGTGTATTACATTGATTGATTTTCTTATGTTGAGCCATCCTTGCATACCCAGGATGAAACCCACTTGGTCATGATATATAATTCTTTTGATATGTTGTTGAATACAATTAGCAAGTATTTTGTTGAGGATTTTAGCATCTAGGTTCATCAGAGAAATTGGTCTGTAATCTTCCTTTCTTGTGGTATATTAGTTTGGCTTTGGTGTTAGGGCAATGTTGGCATTATAGAATGAGTTAGGCAATGTTCCTTTTACTTCAATTTTTTTGAAGAGCTTAAGCAGAATTGGTGTTAGCTCTTTCTGGAATGTTTGGTAGAATTCACCTCTGAAGCCATCTGGTCCTGGGCTCTTCTTAGTTGGGAGGTTTTTGATGACTGAGTCTATCTCTTTACTTGTAATTGTACTGTTGAGTTCATCAATTTCTTCTTTCATCAATGTAGGCTGCTTGTGAGTTTCTAGGAATTTGTTCATTTCCTCTAAATTATCATTTTTATTGTCATATAATTTTTCAAAGTATCCTCTTATGATACTCTTTATTTCGGTGGGCAGTAGTGATAATCCCTTCTTCATTCCTTATTTTGTGTATTTGCATCTGCTCTCTCTTTTTCTTTGTTAGTCTTGCTAAGGGTTTATCAATTTTATCGATGTTCTCAAAGAACCAGCTTTTGGTTTTGTTTATTTTTTCTAGTGCTTTCTTATTTTCTATTTCTTTTAATTCTGCTCTAATCTTTGTTCTTTCTTTCTTTCTACTTCCTTTGCAATTAGTTTTTTATTGTTTTTCCAATTCCTTCAGGTGTGCAGTTAGGTCTTCAATTTTAGCTATTTCTTCTTTTTTAATATATGCATTTATGGCTATGAATTTCCCTCTCAGTACAGCTTTTGCTGCATCCCATAGGTTTTGATATGTTGCATTTTCATTTTCCTTCGATTTTAGGTAGTTACTGATTTTTTTTGAGATTTTCTCCTTGACCCACTGTTTGTCAAAGTGTGTGTTGTTTAACTTCCATATCTTTTTGCCTAATCTGGTTCTCTGTCTCTTAGTAATTTCCAAATTCATTCCATTGTGGTCAGAGAAATTACTTTGTATAATCACAAACTTTCTGAATTGTTTGCTAGTTGTTCTGTGGCCTAGCATGTGGTCTATCTTGGTGTATGATCCATGTGCACTCGAGAAGAATGTTTATCCCACTGTATTTGGGTGTAGTGTTTTGTAAATGTGTATTAGGTACAGTTCCTCAAATGCATTATTCAGAGTGTTTCTTTATTGATTCTCTGTCTAGATGAATTTTCTATCCAGCTAAAGAAGAAGAAGTTTTTTTTCATTTTATTACCTTGACTATGTTAAACCATTACCTTCTTGTCTCCATGGTTTCAGATCAGAAATTAGCACTTAATCTTATTGTTCTTCCCTTGTATGTGATGGTTCTCTTTTCTTTTGCTGCCTTGAGTATTTTCTCTTTGTCTTGAGCATTGTACATTTTGATAATTATATGCCTTGGAGTAGGCCTGCTGGGATTTATACTGTTAGAGGTGCTTTCTGGGCATGTACATCCCTCTCCCTTAATACGGTTGGGAAGGTTTTAATCATTATTTCCTTCAACACTACTTCTCTTCCCTTTCCCTTCTCTTCTCCTTCTGGGATGCCCATAATGCATATGTTTGTGCTTTCTGTGTTGTTGGTTTAATCCCTAAGTCCCTGTTGGATATTTTCTATGTTTTTATCTATCTGTTCTACTATCTGTTTGATATCAGATGTACTGTCTTCCACATCACTAATTCTTTCTTCTGCCTGTTCAAATCTGCTCTTATGTGAATACAGCTTCTTTTGATTTCTTGGATTGTGCCATTCATCACCATCATATCCATTATCTTTTTATGTATGTTTATAATTTCTTCAGTATGTTCTCCCAGTGTCTTCTTAATATCATTAATCTCTTCCTTCAATTCATTAAGTTGGTCCATGATATTTGTTTGAACAGTTTTTATTAGTTGTTCGATGTTCTGCATCTCTTCCTGGTTTTTAGTTTGTTCATTGGAATGGTCCATGTCTTCCTGTTTCTCAGTATGGTTTGTATTTTTTGTTGCCTTCTTGTTATCATTTTATCTGGATGGATTTATTCAGTTGATTAGCTTCTCTCTCTGCTCTAGAGCTTTATTTAGCTAGTGGTTCCGTGTGTGTGTTATGTTTTCTCTTTGACACATTGTTCTTCTTGTTGTATTTCCTTGCTTTTTTCTATGTTCCCTTGAAGGAAAAAGATTATGGCCAGAGGAATTGAAATATGTAAGAAAGGAAAAAGGATAATTATAATATTGTTGAAAGTTAGAAGAGGAGACATATCAGACTTAGTAAAATGAATATTTAACTTATGTAGGCAGTGTAGAGTAATGGGAGGGAAAGTGGAATACTTACAATGGAATAGGAAACCAAATAGAGAAAAATATATAGAATGATTTAAAAGGCCAGAATGATAAGAAGAGAGGGAAAGAGTAAAGAAAGGACTGAAAGAAAAAAGTTAATAATAATAATAAAAAAAAAGAAAACAGAATAGACAAGGCAGAAATCGACACCTGTGAAGTTGAGAACTAATGAAAAAAATGGAATGTAAGAACCACAAAAGAAACCAGGAGGTGGAAAGATGAAGGAAGGAAAAGAAATAGCATTTGTAGACAAAATCACTATGCACAGAGAATGGAAAATCAAGGAAGAAGCAGCACAGCAAAGAAGAAACAAGCTAGCAACATCTAATTTTATTTTAAAAAGTGGGGGAGGTGGAAAGAGGAAAGAAAAGCAAGAAACAAACAAACAAAGAAAAACCAAACAAACACACAAACATGCAGTCAAATAAAGCTAAGGAACAACAGCATTGCTTCTTGGGCCCCTGTGGAGCCTCTCAGCCAGCATTCATCAATCAATTACCCTACAGCCTTCTCTGTGCAGGTTTTGAGGCAGATCTTAGCGATTAAATTAAGTTAAAAAATTTTTTTTAAGAAATAGGGAACCCAAAAGAAGGCCTCTTCTGTCCCCCACCACCTCTGCCGAGGGGACCCTAAATAGGCTCATGGAAACTTATCAAACACTTCCCATTGCCTAATCCCCCCCAGAGGAGCTGAAACTCTGATACACAGCACAGAATTATAAAATTGGCTGGCTCTGCCCCCTCCCAAGCCCAGCCCTTGTGTCCCCAGGCTGTTAGGTAAATCAGGCTTCCTCAGCAGCATCACCTCTCCCCTCTGTGTGACACCACTTCTAGCCAGCTGATTTGCTCCCAGAAAGCTGCAATGGGGTAAAGGCAGCCAAACCCACAGAAAAAAATCCTCTCACCCTTTGCCAGGACCCTCCACTCTTGGAGAATGCTCCCTCTCACCAGATTTCCCAGAGGGTGGGGCTTAGCTGTCTGCATTCATGATTTCCAGCTGGGGGAAATACCCATGTTTTTATATTGAGCAGTCAACCTCGCTGTCCAGCTCCCTCCAGATCGATGTCCCCAAGGTTCTTGCTCTGCAGGTTTCCAGAACAGACCACCTGGGCAGGATGTTGTCCCCAATCAGACATCCTCTGCAAGAGAAATGGTGAGTGCCCACCTAAACCAATGCCATCTTCCCTCTCTCTAAAAGATGGAAATTACACAAAGCACTTTCTCTGATCATTATGAATGAAGCTAGAAATCAATAATTGATGGAAAAGGGGAAAATTTATAAATATATGTAGATTAAAAACACAGTCTTAAATAACCAATGAGTCAAAGAGCAATTGCAAGTGAATTCAGCAAGTACCTTGAGATGAATAAAAATGAATACAGAACATATCAAATCCTATGGGGCAACACAAAGTCAGTCCTGAGAGGCAAAATATAGGCCTCATTAATGCTTACATTAAAAATGAAGAAAGAACTAAAATTAAATATCTAACTGCACACTTGTAAGTACTAGAAAAAGAACATCGAACTAATCACAAATCAAGTCAAATTAAAGAAATAGTAAGATCAGAGCAGAAATAAATGAAATTGAGAACAAACAATAGAGAAAGCAACAAAACCAAAAGTTGTTTCTTTGAGAAGATCAACAAAATTGACAAACACTTAGCTAGACAGTCAATGAAAAAAAAGAAGATGCTAACAAGTAAATTTGGAAATGAGAGGGGTGACATTACCACTGATCCTGCAGAAATAAGAAAGATCATAAGAGGACACTATGAACACCAGTATGCCAAAAAACTAGATGATGTAGATGAGATGGACAAATTTCTAGCAACATATGAACCCCCTACATTGATGCTAGAAGAAACTGATGACCTCAACAATCGTATTACAAGTGAAGAGAATGAAACAGTCATCAAATCCCCCCAAAGATTAAAAGTCCCAGACAAGATGGCTTCACATTTGAATTCTACCAATCATTCAAAGATGATCTTATACCAATCATGCTCAAGCTCTTTAAAAAAACTGAACAGGAATGAAGGCTAACAAACTCATTCTATGAAGCCAACATCACTCTAATACCAAATCAGATAAAACTAATATGAAAAAATAAAATTACACACCAATATCCTTAAAGAATATAGATTCAAAAGTCCTCAAAAAAATGCTTGCAAACAAAATCCAAAAGCACAATAAAAGAATTATATACCAAGTTTCTATAATTTTTATTCCAGGTATGCATAGGTAAGCCAAAACAAGAAAATTGATACATTTAATAAACCACATTGATAAATTGAAGAAGAAAAACCACATGATGCTCTTGATTGATGCAAAAAAAGCTTTAGGAAAAATAAAGCATCCTTTCCTGATAAAACATTCCAAAAGACTGGAGTAGAAGGAAGCTTTTTCAATATGGTAAGGGTATATATAAGAAACCTACAGCTAGAATTGTACTCAATGGTCAAAGACTGACAGCTTTCTTGCTGAGATCAAGAACAAGAAAAGGATGCCCACTATCAGCACTGTAATTCAATATTGTGCAGGAAGTTTGGCTAGAACAATTATGCCAGTTAAGGAAATAAAAGGCAGACAAAAAGGAAAGGAAGAAAAAACTTGTACTATTAGCAGATATTATGATCCTATATCTAGAAAATCCTGAAACATACACAATAAAGCTACTAGAATTAGTAGACAAGTTCAGCAAAGCAGTGAGATACCAGATTAATTCCAAATATTCATAGCATATCATACAGTACTGATGTAAATTCTTAGGAGGAAATCAGAAAAAAAACTCAATTTATAAAAGCAACTAAAAATTAAATATTTGTAAATAAAATTAACCAAGGACATAAAGGAACTGTATTAGAAAACTACAAATCATTGCTAAAAGAAATTGAAGATGACTTAAATAAATGGAAGGACATTCTATGTTTGCAGACTGGAAGACTAAATATCTTTTAGATGTCAATTCTACCCAAACTAATTTACAAATTCAACACAATCCCAATAAAAATCCCAACAGCTTTTTTTACAGACCTGGCAAAACCAGTTACCATATTTATTTGTAAGTGTAAGGGACCCCAAATAGCCAAAAAGTCCTTAAAAAAGAAAAACAAAGTTGGAGGACCCTCACTTCCTGACTTTAATGCATATTACTTAGCTACAGTGGTGAAAATATCATAGTACTAGCATGAAGACAGGCATGTTGACCAAAAGAATCTAATCGGGAACTCAGAAATAGACCCTCACCTCTATACTCAAATGAATTTTGACAAGGCTGTCAAGCCATCCAATCTGGGCCAGGACAGTCTATTCAACAAATGGTGCTAGGAGAAATGGATAGCCGTACCCAAAAAAAAAAGAAAGAGGAACACTATCTCACACCTTATACAAAAGTTAACTCAAAATGGATCAAGGACCTTAATATAAAAGCAACAACCATAAAATTCCTAGAAAAAAATGTAGGAAAACATCTTCAAGATCTTGTGATAGGCAGTAGTTTCTTAAACCTTACATACAAATCACAAGCAACAAAAGAAAAATGAGATAAATGGGATCTCTCCAAAATTAAACACTTTTTCACTTCAAATGAATCTTCCAAAAGGGGGGAGAGATAGCCAACTCAATGGAAAAAAATATTTGGCAATCTCTTATCCCATAAGGGTTTAAAATCCATGATATATAAAGAGATCATGCAACTCAACAATAAAAAGACAAACTACCTGATTAAAAAATGGGCAAAAGACTTGAAAAGATGGTTGTCCAAGAAGGAAATACAAATGGCAAAGAAACAAATGAAAAAAATGTTCAACATCACTAGTGATTAGGGAAATGCAAATCTAAAGTTCAATGAGATATCATTATACCTATTACACTGGACACTATTTAAAAATCAGAAAACTGTAAATGTTGGAGAAGATGTGGAGAGATAGGAATGCTTATTCACTGTTGGTAGGAATGTGGAATCATACAGCCACTGTGGAAGACTGTTTGGTATTCATAAGCAAGTTGAATATAGACTTGCCATGTGACCCAGAAATACCATTACTAGGTATATAACCAGAAGAACTGAGAACAATGACACAAATAGACATCTGCACATCGATGCTCATAGCAGTGTTATTGACAATAGCTAATGCTGGAAACAACTCAGCTGTCCATCAACTGATGAATGGAAAATAAATTATACTATATACACATGATGGAATATTTTGCAGTAATAAGAAGAAATGAAATCATGAAGCATATGACAACATGGATGAACAAGCAGAACATTATGTTGAGTGAACAAACCAGACACAAAAGGACAAATAAAATATGATTGTGCTATTATGAACTAAATATATGTATATTTTGTAAACTCATGGAATTAATAATTAGAATATTGGTCAATAGAAAATAGAAGGTGGGTAAAGGATGGAAAGCTGAGGGTTTTTCTGTGCAGAATTGACTCAAAGATTGTAAATCTTTGGAAATGAATGGAAATATTGAGCACATCATGCAGTTTGTGACTAGCAAAGCTATTCTATGGGTGTATTAGTCAGCCAAAGAGGTGCTGATGCAAAGTACCTGTTAGCTTTATAACAGATTTTTATAAAATCTGTTAGCTTTTATAAAGGGTATTTATTTGGGGTAGAAGCTTACAGTTACCAGACCATAAAGCATAAGTTACTTCCTTCATCAAAGTCTGTTGTTACATGTTGGAGCAAGATGACTACCGACATTCAGCCTTCTTCTTCCTCTTAAGACTCCATGGTCCCAGCATCTTCCAATATCAGCTGTAGACCATCAGGCTCTCTAGGTTTTGTCTCTCTCCCTGGGGCTTGATTCTCTCTGGGCTCAGAATTGCTTCTCTCTACAAGATCAGCTATAGACAGGTGAACAGCTCTTCTCTTTTCCTGGGTCCTCTGCCATGTCTGTGGAGCTTTTTCTATTCCGCTGTGTCCTTCTCCTGTGTATTTACTTTCCTGGCTCCAGCTCAAAACTCCAGCATCAAAACTCCAACTAACTCCTCTAATCTGCTGTACAGTTTTTTATGTGAGTCCCTGCCCACCAAGGGGGTGGGGACCCAATGTCTTACTGACATGGACCAATCAAAGCCATAATCATTATTTAATCAAGTAAAAGTGAAACCTCTGAATCAAGTATAACCTTATATGCCCAGAGGAACAAATCAGTTTACAAACATAATCGAATATCTATTTTTGGAATTCATAAATAATGCCAAACTGCTACAATGGGTATGATAGTGGTTGAAATAGATTACTAGAATGAAAGCTAAAAAGTGTAACTTGTGACTGTATAATACAGTGAAAATTCATGGAAAATATGAGTATCAGTGATATTCCATATATAAGGCTGTTTTTACAAAATATTAATACAAATAAACTAAGGATAATAAACAGAATAGCAGCTATGTTAAAAAAAATTATCATTGAATTCTAAGAAATTTTTATATATTAATCTGTAAATTCCATGCCTGTGTATTTTAGATTGAATGGTATTCTAGGTATGACCTGCAATATGTTCTACAATTTGTTAAGTTGCTTTGTCACATTCCTGGTAATGTCATTTGAATGTGAAAGTTTTATTTTGTTGGACTCTAAAATTTCTATTTTTGTTTTTGTTTCTTCTGCTCATGGTGTTATATTTAAGAATCTCTTGTTTAATATATGATCATGAGGTATTACTTTTACAATGTTTTCTAAGATTTTTATAGTTGTATCCCATATATATAGGGTTATAATCCATTTTTAGTTAATTTTTTGGCATGGTGTGATAACACAGACCAAATTGCTTTGCTTACCTTTAGATATCCAGTTGTTCCAGCACCGTTTGTTGAAAGACTTACTTTACCAACTGATTTGTCTTGGGCCCCTTGTGGAGAATAATTGTGTAAACACATATGATTTTTTCTGAATTATCAATTCCTTTTAATGCTAATATAAATGAAATTTTATTCTCAATATCATTATTTTAACTTATTTTTTTATTTGTCATTTATGCATTTCTAAGTATTACAGTCAAGGACATTAATTACACATACAATGTGTGCTACCAACACCAGCATTTATTACCAACTTTTTTTCATCATTCTTTCTGTCTCTATATATTTCATAAAAGCAGAATAATATAAAAATTGTGCTGTTTGTCACTATTTTACTTACTACATTTTAAAGATCCATTCATGTTGACCATTTATCACATTTCATTCTTTTTTCCTGAGGAATAACATTCTATTTTATGTCTATAGCATATTTTATCTATTTATCTGTTGATGGACACAAGTTATTTTTAACTTTTGGCTTTTGCAAATAATGATTCTATAAACTTTATTATACAAATATATGATTCCTGTTTCCAATTTTGGGGTATATATCTAGAAGTGGAAGTGCCAAGTCATATGGTAACTTTTTATTTAGCTTGTTGAGAAAATGCTGAGAAAGTGTTTTCCTCAGTAGTTGACACCAGTTTGCATTATGACCAAAAATGTACAAGTATTACAATTTTTCAACATCCTCATCAAAACTTGTCATTTTGCATTTTTAAAATAATAACCATCAGAGTCGGTGTAAAGTGGAATCTCACTGTGATTTTGATTTGCAGTTCTTAAATGGCTAATTATATTGAGCATATTTTCAAGTGTTTATTAATCATTGTTATATGTTCTTAGGAGAAATGTCTGCTAAAGACCTTTGCCCATATTTTAATTTCATATTTTGTCCTATTGTTGTTGAATTGTAGGAATTATTTATTTATTTTTTAAGTAAAGAAGTTGTGAGCTTACAAAACAATCATGCATAATTTGCAGAACTCCCATATATCACCCCTCCACCTTCACCTTACATTGTTGTGGAAAATTTGTTACAGATTGTGAAAGAAGATCATCAAAATATTGCTTCTAACTAGGGTCCACAGCTTACAGTTGATGTACTTTTTCCCTTAAATTTCCTTATTATTAGCACCATGTACTAGTATTGTACATTTGTTATAGTTGTGGAGAGAATGTTCTCATATTTTTACAGTTAACCACAGTCTATCACCGACCACTTGGTTCACTGTGTTATACAGTTCCATGCCTTGTACAGTCCATCAAAAATGTATACTCAGTGGCTCTCAGTTTCATCACAGACTTGTGCTATCATCCTTTCAGGCAATGTTTACATTACTTCAAAAAGATATATGTGTGTATATATACATTTGTGGTGTTTTTTTCATTAACCTTCTTATTCAAAATTTCTGATTACCTTCATTTGTTCCCGTGAATTTGTGTTTCCATTCATTATCATTTTTTAAATTATAATAAAGTTTGTTCCTACCTCCTGATATTATTAAATATATTTCAACTCTTATGTTGTGAACTAATTCTCTACTTTACTAGGACTAATGGAGCTACAAAGTGAATCAACAATAAGATGTTTTGCCCATAAGTTTAATAAGAATTAAAGTAAATGACCATATCATGTATAGGCAAGTAGGTGTGTGAATAGAATGCTGTTGGCAAGACTATAAATTTGTCACCATTTTGGTAGAGCTAATCATTGGTATTTACAAATATGTAAAATCTACTTTATCAATTTCTATCAAATAATTTATTTTAGAAACATAGTTTCATATATGAACAAAAATGCAGGTACAATAATAGTATTCAAAATATACTTTAAATTTAAGAAGGTTGTTCTTGAGAATTGTCTATTGGTTACTCTATGTCATATTAAAGTTACATTAAAAGAAGAGGATGAAATTCAAGCAGACTTGATTGTACATACTTGCCAATTCTCACATGATTCAATCATGTTGATAATGTTTTTGATTGATGAAACATATTAAAAGCCTCACACTGAAGCACAATACACATCCAACCCAGACAACAGATGTGAAAATGTATATGCAAAGCAGCATCTGGAGATAAGTGTCTCCTAGATCACCCACTATATGTGTTTTTGTTCCCCTGGTTATCACACAGCTCACACACTTCTCTAGTGACTGATTCCATTTCAAAACATCTCACAGTTTTCTTCACTTGGCTGCTGACTGACTATCTATTAGGGCCCTTTGTGATTTTCCATCAACAGGGGTATAAGCCAGGATCAGGTTAGAGTCCAGATTGATTTTTAAAAAGTGTTTTGAAAAAAAGTCATAGAAAAACAGAAAAGCATAATGACTGGGAGGGAAAGGCCTACTTTTCTTAGCATTGAAGGTGAACATATCTAAAGACCTTTAGAATTTATTATTATAGATAGCTTCATGATACAACTAGCAAAAAATTTACAAACCAGGAAAGTTTAAGGCATGTCCTCAAACAGTGAGCTGCTTGCTTTCTGGCATAATTTTACACTCTGACCAAGTTTCCTATTTTATTACTGGGCACTTGGGTAGAGAAACAAACATAAATGGATTCCAGAAATCAAACCAGCTGTTGTCATGCCCCTCTGCTTCAGTGTTTTCACACCTATCTCCTACTGTCACATGTACCTGAGGTACACAGCATTGTCACTGCTGCAGGACTTATTGCCCACAGAACCTGGATGATATTGGCATTGTGCATGATTGTTTTGGAAGCTCACAACTCCTTGAATAAAATTACATAAATATTAATTATGAAAGCAAACATCTGGCTTCCTCTTGTGTTTTACTATTGGCTGTGCCTGCCAGTCTCCTGAACATTAACCTACAACACCAAGATTCTCAATGTTTTAAGTCACTGTGACATTTTGTTCTTCTCCTTCATACTGCTAATTTAGCTGGAATAACAACAATAAAAAAATCAGTGCCAAGACCAAAGTTCTGGATATTTTTTAATGAAATTTAAACAGGAGGGCAATAAACAACACACAGCAATCATTGTTTCTTGGATCAAGACTCTCTCCAATATGCAGAGCATTCATGAAAACCCACTGGAAGAGGATGGCATAGCAGGTAACCCCTCTTCCCGGAAACATTGGTTTCTTGAAATCAGCTTGTTTTTTTACACAGCTATTAAATGTTACATTGTCTAAATAGCACTGCCAATTTTAAAACACAAACACAGGTAGGAAACTTGCTGAAAGAGTCAAGGCACACCTCTCTGGGGGCACTTGGGAGTGTACCTGGAAACTGCAACCTGCTGTGCTATTCAGTGCCTAGATCTTTGGCAACTTCATTACAAAGTAAGTGTAAGAGCTAATCAAGACCAAAATACAGTTTTTGTGATCAAGGGGGAGCACTAATGAATCAGAGTAAATAGGAATTCCCTAAAACACTAGCCTAAGAGTTGATTTTTTTCTTGATTGAAAAATTCAGCTTCAAGCAATTATGCTAGCTTTTTCCTGAATAAAGCTTTCTCCCCATAACTCTTCTTTATAGTTCCTTTATCTGCTTGTTTCTAAGACTGTGGATTATAGGATTCAGGAAAGGAGGGATTCGAGAAAGATATAGGATTCAAGAATAGAACACAGAAGTGAGCATGTCCTGAATTGTGGGTGAGCTGGAGGTTAGCTTCACATGCACTGCAGCACCTGAACTGAGAAAGACGGTCACCAGAAGGCTGTGAGGGACACAGGAGGAAAAGGCCTTTCTTCATTCACCCCTGTTTAGAAACTTGAGCACAATAGAAATTATGTGAATATAAGAAATGGTGATGAAGGCAAAGCAGCCACCAACAATCACCACTGAAAAGATAAAAATTAAAATTTCATTGTTTAAGGTGTCAGAGAAGAAGATCTTCAGAAGAGAGGGGATGTCACAGAAGAAATGAAGGACCACGTTGGACTGACAGAAGGGCAGCTGGAATGTGTTGCCAGTCTAGAATCCTGAGTAGGCCAGACCATTGAATACAGAGGCCAGAGTCATGTGGACACAGACCCGAGGGTTCATGATCACAGGGTAGTGGAGAGGCTGGCAGATGGCCACATAGCCATCATGGGCCATGACAGTGAGGAACATCAGCTCTAGTGCAGCAAATGCAGCCACAAGGAAGATCTGAGCTGTGCACCCAGCCATGGAGATTACCCTGCTGTCAAGCAGGAAGATGACACATGCCTTGGGCATTGTAACAGAAATGTAGCTCATGTTCAAGACAGAGAGATTCCTAAGAAAGTAATACATTGGGGTGTGAAGACTCTGTTCAAGCATGGTTAATGTGACAATGAAAAGGTTTCCCAAAAATGTTGCCAAGCACATCAGTAGAAATAGCATGGCATGTAAGACTCTGAGGTCCCAGATATCAGAAAATCTTGTGAGCAGGAATTCAGCCACTGTGGTGGAGTTGGGCATCTTAGGAACATTTCCCTTGGCCATGAAGAGTCAGACAAATAATCCCTGAGAAACATGGAGGATCCACACATAGAAGGAATTAATCTAAGCTCATATTTTGCCTCACATTAATCCATTTTCATTGTATTAAATTGTTTTGGTCAGTAGGTTATAACATAATGTTTCCTCATGCTCCTTTGGTCTCCCAGCTTTTTACACTTGTTTCCAGAATAAGGGTAACACATAAAATATATTTACAAGCTTGTGCATATGTATGCATATATTTCTATGATTTACTAGTTATAAAATGGATTTACTTGAAGTTAAAGGTTTGTTTGGATGTTTAAGAAGATTTAATATTGGTAATTTCTATGCATCCCTGTCTCATTAGTAATGTTCCATGAATGTTAATACTTATGATAATATAACGGCCTTGTAGAATCTGAATAGAGATCAAAGGGTACTCTATTCAAAGCCTCTCAAAATATTATAATCAATTATAATCCATTCCATGACCACTAAATGGTTCCTGATAAATGCCATCATACATTTCTCATGCTTCTCTATGTACTTTTGTGTTTACATATGTGCTTAGCTTTCTCTTTTCAAAAGAATCACTTGTAACTCTTGATAGGTAGATATTACCCATGGGGAAAAGTATTTATATATTAATAATTTCAGGTTCACTCAATTTCATATATTTATTCTTATGTTTTGTGTCAAATACTGTTATCTTTTCCCATAAAACCTGAACATATTTCAGAACTTGGATAAGCTGATATAGAAAAGCATTGCTTGATGTGTGGGTCATTAATGGATGCTATATTCACACCTGATTCCTTTATAAAGTTCCTTTTCACAATCACCCTTACCGAAACCCTTACTTAACCCTCAAGTACAGAACATTTTCCTCTGAAGTTCCTTCAGCTTTGAATCATATTTTAACTCATGTCATCAAAATGGGAATGACTTTTCTGGTTGCCTTGAAACCGTAGAATGTACATTTTCTGACTTTCTTTTCTAGTGCTCTCTAATTCTCAGTGTTGATGCACTTCACATTCCTGCTTTGTGTTCCCTTTTCTCCTGACAAATGTAACTAATTCAAGAGAAGCTCTGCAAAATGTAAGCAGGAGGATGCCTCTCACTTTCAGACTGACCTCCTGATCCCAAGAATGTAAGTTTTCTGTCTCTGCTGCTCTTTATTTCAGGATCCTTTAAAAACACTACTTCAATAAGTAGTTGTTCTTGTTTTATAACAAGAAGTTTACTGAAAAGTTACTGAAAGCCTTGTATGATGACTTTGATTAAAAATGGCTAACTTCAATATTTATAAGAAGCTCTAACCTGTTTAAGCCAGCTTCATGCAGAAGTTGAGATCTTAAAAGTAGCTGCTTAATTTTTTTCCTTACTAAATTCTGTATCAGGCTTCTTCTACTGTATTACAAAAATTCAACAGGATTTCACAGTTGGAAAACATAAACATATTTTATGATTTCACAATCACCAATCAATTGTAGGTTTCTAGATTGTATTTATAATGTGTCAACAGAGCAGAGTTAAATCTTTACAGACTACAGGAGAAGATATATTTTATATCTTGACTTTGCCATTTATTTGCTATATATGAGAGCTTCATATATATCTTTCACTCTCAGTTTCCTTTTCTATAAAATTTGTAAAAATACCTACTTCATGATTTTAATATTTTAAAAGTAATTAGAGATTCTCATAATGGTAGCAATGCTAATGTAAAATAAACCAATAAGTAATAAATTTTAAAAGGGGGGGGAGTTAGGCACTACGTATCTTCCATCTCAAATTCATATTACTCATCTTTTTCAGACACAAACAAAGAAGTATAGGAATGGCAGCGCTCTGAATTTGATAATGCAATTTTCTTTTAAAAGAAGTATGACAACATAAAAATTTATGTACATGTAAATACAGATTGTTAACTATGACTATTATTAAATAGTATATAAGTTACAGAAGGCTATTTCACAAAGTAATGTTCTCCTGGGATAACTAGGTAATTGCACAGGTGTTCATTTACATCAAATTGTACAAACAAATGATTTTTTGCCTTTTCTGCAAAGACTTAAAGAATTGGAAGATATATTTTGATAAGTAATATATTAATTTGTTTATCTATTTATTGAGATATCCTCATAATATTTATTTATAATATCTATCTTTAAAGATATTTTAGAGTGAATTACGTGCAGGTAGTTGCCTTGAAGCTGTGGAACTCAAGTATGAACACTGCTTACATGGTTTTCATGGTATGTTATGAGAAAGTCCTAGAATTACACCTGAAGTATAAGGTTTCATTTGCACAATTTATTTGTATGACACATTGACTATGTACTACTGACTGCATATAGTAGAATTCTGGCTAAAGAGAAAATAATATGAAATAATTACTGAAATTAATTGATGTGCAATAGTACACATAAATCATTGCTTGTATTCTTTTTAGGTAAAACACATCCCATCAGATTAGATCTGTTCAAGTATAAATTTAAATTAGCATTCTGCATACTGAGTCTCTGGTCAGTGTGCTGAGCTGCTCCTGCCCCTGCTCCATCTGGAGCTGTAACCAGCTCACTCTTTGCTTCCATGAACAGCTATCAATTCTGCTAAAACTCCTTGAACTGCATTTATTTCATTGAATGAAA
>JAQZBX010038717.1:11456-23402 GCA_029593785.1 Cabassous unicinctus | reverse complement strand
TGCCACACTGATGAAGGATGTTGGTGTGGGATGTTGTGGGAGGTGTGGGAGGTGGGGAACATGGGAATCCCTGTAATTTCTGAGTAATAATTAGGTAATCTAAGCACCTTAAAAAAAAAATATATATATATATATATATATATAATAACATTTATGTAAGCAAATGCACATATATGCATATGTATTTATATATCATCTTACAAATACTGGTATGTATTGTGAAAAATTTTGATTTTTACCCACAATAAAATAAATAAATAAATAAAATAAATAAAAAACCTAAACCAAAAAAAAGAACAAACAAACAAAAAAATACAGTAATACAGTATGATTCCCTTTATATGAAAATTTCTAGAACAGGCAAAACTCATCTTTTGTGATAGAAATAGTGGTGGCCTGGAGTGGGAAAATTGACTGGGAATGCGGTATAGAGGTACTTTCTGGGTAGGTCACTGGAAATATTCTATATCTGATTTTGGATGGTGGTTAGTTATGTATATATGACTGTAAAAACTCATTGAACAGAACACTTAAGAACCATGCATTTATATTATTTCTATATTACGCCTCAATTTTAAAGCACCCTAAACACAGGTAGCATTATATCTCCATTTTCAAGGTGAAGAAACTGAGGCGGAGAGAGGTTGCCCGGGCTTACAGTCAGGACCTGCAAAGCGGGAATGCAAATCCTAATTCCCGCAGCTTCTCTCTTCTATTATAAATAAAAGCATAAATAAATGATCAAATTTCCTGGGTCCAATGACCTGCAATATACTAGCATTTGGATGTAAAGTGCCAGCTCTCAGGGGAAATGACATGGACTTTGGAGAACTTATATTTTGATATGTTTTATTCTAATGGGTTTAATTTTTAGACGTATAACTGAGAACAAAGTGCACATTAGCCATCAGAACCCCAAACTGGGGAGACAGTAGAAAAAAAAAATTCTAGACAAGAAGTTACCGATACTTCTGAAGCATCAAGCCAGATGGTCCCCACCTTGAGCTGAGCACGCCCAGACAGAAGCCTCCTCTGCGGCTGGAGTCGGCCAACCAATCTGTCATGCTCCTTCCCTTCTTCACCTTTCCACATCTTGCTCCTCTGCTTCTAGGAAGAATTTCTCAGAAAAAACTGAATAAAAACATTGCACATGAGGTATGCTCTCAGATACACACATTCTACAGACAAAAAAAATTTCCTCAGCTCACTCACTTAGGTGTTGCTAAAAGACGTCACCGGGGCTGATTTTGTCCGTCTGCACTATCAGAGCAAGAAAACCTTTCTTCCTCTTGCCCTCTCCACGCCCCCACCAGAGATTCTGAGATGGGGAGTTCTGGCCCCAGTAAGATGTGCCTGGAAACCACTCCAATTTGTAGGAGGGATTTCCAGGACTTGATTCCTCCTAAGTCACCAACAGCTGGTATGCGTGAGATTTAATCGTCAGACAGCAAAAGGGAAGTCAAACACTCTTATAAAAGCTGAAATTCAGGACTAAGCAATGTGAGATTCTCAAAAGGATCAAGGAAAACAAGCATCAACTATAAATCTGAAATCAAGAGTCCTGTGAAGAATGAATTCTCTTCCACAGCGCTGGAGAAAGGGAATTTGTAAAGCAGAGTGAAAATCCATCTAGCAAAAGCTGAAAACAAAGCCAGCAGGAAAAGAAAAGGCACAAGCACACAAACAGAAAGCAGCTTGTTTTATCTAGAAGACAGAAATAAGACCAAATGTATCAGTTCTGACAATGTAGGTAGGGGATGAATATTAGAAATAAACAGTCAAAGACTATTTAATAACATGGAAAAATACTTTTAATGTAATAGTAATCCAAAAAGTAGGGTAAGAAGCTATAGAAAAAAGATTTCTCTCTCTGGTTGGAAGGAAAAATACCAAAATATTAATAGTGATCATCTGCAGGTAGTGAGATTTGGGCGATGTTGATTTTCTTCTTTAAAATGTTCTTTAATTTCTAAGAATTCTACAGTGAGCCTGAATTTGCAATGCATTTGACAGTGAGTCATGGAAATTCAGAATATTGGTGCCTTCAGTCACAAGGATATTTTTATTTGTAAGAATCTGAAGGTTAATGACCTTAGGGTTGGTCTGGCGTCACAGTGTAACCAAGAACCTAGGGTCCTTTCCGTCTTTCTGCTCCAGCATCCTTATTACATTGGTGGTTTATTGTTAGGCTTGTTTTCTCATAGGCATACAATGGCTGCCACAGCTCCAGGCATCATAGTCTCATTCAAAGACAGGAAGCAGAAGTATGGCCAGGACAGAGGTAGAACTTTTTCTGACTTCAGTCTTGCCTTTTATCAGTGTGTAAAACTCCTTGCTAAAAGCTCCCCCATCAGACTTATTTTTACTTTTAATTGGCCACAGCTAGACCATATGGCCACCCCATACACCTACCCTAAGATCATGGGAAATTCTGGTTAATACATGAACAAAAACAATGTTATGCTGGTAGCAATGAGGGATTGCTTCTGGGAAGACTCTCTCATAAAGTCTGTCCCAAATTATAAAGGAAAAAGGAAAAAATACAAGTAGCAAAGGGGGATATGTTTCTAAATAGATATGAGAGACAGAGAGAGAGAGAGAGAGAGAGAGAGAGAGAGATCGATCCTAAGTGTATGTGAATACATATTGCAGAAGAAAGAGGCCAACAGGAAAGCCAGTATAATGTTAGGGAGATCTGGGGTCATGCTAATTTCTTTCTTTTATTCCTCTCTGTAATTTTCAAGGTCTCTACAATGAACATAATTATAAACTTACTTTTTTAATTAGAAAAATCTTAAAGAGTACTGTAACTGCTGGTCAACTTTACTGTCAACTCTTCGTACGTCCAGTACTCATAACCCTTATAAATACTGTTGATTTAGCCTTATAGATTGCCCAAGCACAATGTTTTATGTGTACTATCTAATTGAAGTCTCATAAAAGCCCTATGAGGTTGATACCATTACTGGTCCCACTTTTCACACAAGGAAACTAAAGTTCCGGAAAGTGAAGTGATGTGACCTATATCATGCAGCAGGGAATGGCTGAGCCAGGATTCAGTCCGAGGTCTGTCTGATTCCAGGTCCCGTGCTCCTAACTGCAACCCATGCCCCTAGCTGCAACACCATCCCATAATGTCACATGTGATGTACATAATGCAACTCCCTGATTCCCATTCCTGTTCTCACAACTTTACTACTTGTGTATGCCTCTGTACAGAACATAATATACTGCATGTTTTTAAACCTTCTATAAATGGTATTATTCTATAGATTATCTTTCTGAAATTTGCTTTTTATACTTAATGCTATGATTTGGGGATTTGTCTCTCTTGATATGTGGCCATTCTTTTCATAAAATATTCACTTTCATATGACAATATATTTTCCCACTCTTTCATGGATAGACATTTAGGGTTTCCTCTCTAATCTTTTATGATTAGAAGCAACACTGCAGTGAATATCCTTGTCTGAGCATCCTGGGCACATGTGGGATTGTAACTGGGAGTAGAACTGCTAGGTTGTGGATACTAGATATTGACAGCAGCTTGTGACAATTCCTGTAGTGCCACATACTTGTGAATATTTGATATTGTCAAATAAGTAATTTTATTTAATTGGATAACTTTAGAGCTAAGAAGATAATCTTGAATTTAAAAGAAAACTTATAGCTTTAAAAATATTCAGGACTTATTTTGTCATTGATTAGTGCTCAGAAAAGAGTCAAATCAGACTGAGAATTTGCCAAGGCAGATGATTAAAAAAAAACAAAAAACAGGAGGTATAATTCACACACAATAAAATGCACACGTTTTAAGTTGCAGTCAATGAATTTTGGTGAATGTTCACACCTGCGTATCCATTGCCACACTCAAGCTATAGAATGCTTGCATCACCCTAAAAATTCCCTTGTGCCCCTTCCCAGTCAATCCCCACTCTCTCACTGGCCCAGGAAATGAATCTGCTTTCTGTCACTACATAGTGGACTTGTCTTTTCTAGAGTTTAATATAAGGAAACACAGAGTATCTACACTTTTGTGTCTGGTTTCTTTGGTTCAGCATGCTTTTGAGATTCATCCATGTTGTTGCACTGATTAAGAGTTCATTCCTTTTCGTGGCTGAACAATATTCCATTTTGTTTATCCATTTGTCGGTTGATGGCTATTTGGGTTGTTTCCACTTTTTGGCTATTGTGTGTAATGATGCTATGAGCATTTCATGTGCAAGTGACATGTTTTTATTTCTTTTGGGCAAATATCTAGGAATGGAATTGCTGGGTCCTTGGGGAGGTATGTGTTTCAGGCAGGGACTTTGACAGTAGCCTTATAAAGGACCTGCCTGGCTTCTAGTGGGTAGACAAGTGCATTTTCCCCAAGAGAAAGAAGCCAGGGAAGAAAATTTGAAGGATGGGTAGAAGGTAAAAAACAAAGAAAAAGGAGAGAGAGAGGCATATAGATGTTAGCTTAACACAAGGAAGCACTCTAAGAGAAGTATCCAAAGGTGAAAGGGACTCCCTCCAAGGGTTTAAACAGAAGCCAGGCAGCTATTTGGTGGGGGTGGGGGTGGGGGCTGTTGTAGAAGAGATCCAGGCATCCAGAGGTGGTTGGTAGAACATTTGAGATCTCTGCCACCCCCACGTGTCTGAATCATCACTCCTTTAGGCCTGTGGCCAGGGTGAGTGGTCAAGGGTTGGGAAGGCCATGTGTCACTTGACTGCAGTTTATTGATTGTGAACCATGGCAATCTTGAGTAAAGAGAATTTATAGTAAAGATATTGGGGCTCATGGAATTGTCAGGAAGGCTGCAGAACCAGGCAGAAAGACAGGCAAGACCAAGTGCACTCTGAGCTCAAATTCCAGAGAGGAAGCCCCTGGTTGTCCTGGCTGGGATCACTCCCACGCCTCGTCCTTGGCCAGGTGAGGGTCACCGCTGATTAATAATTCCCCTATGGTCTCTGTATTAGTCAGCCAAAGGGGTGCTGATGCAAAATGCCAGAAATCTGTTGGCTTTTATAAAGGGTATTTATTTGGGGTAGAAGCTTACAAGTACCAGGCCATAAAGCTTAAGTTACTTCCCTCACCAAAGTCAATGGGCACGTGTTGGAGCAAGATGGCTGCTGGCATCTGCCAGGGTTCAGGCTTCCTGGGTTCCTCTCTTCCCAGGACTTGTTTCTCTCCAGGCTCAGCTGCCCTGCTCTCTCCACAAGGCCAGCTGTAGATTATTAGGCGACTGGCTCTGTCTCTCTCCCAGGGGCTTGATTCTCTCTGGGCTCCTCTGTATGCTTACTTCCCGGGCTCCAGCTCAAAACTCCAGCATCAAAAACTCCAACTCTCTTCTCTACTGTGTAGTTTTCTCTGCTGTGTAGTTTTCTTTCCCTGTGTGGGCAGGGACTCAACATCCTACTGACATGGCCCAATCAAAGCCCTAATCATAATTTAATCATGCCCAGGTACAGACCAGTTTACAAACATAATCCAACATCTATTTTTGTAATTCACAAACAATGCCAAACTGCCACAGTCCCTAAGACACATGGTAGACACAAGGTAGAGTTCTTGGATTGGGTATGGGAGAAGAGGTTGGAAAAGCCTTCATTCATTCATTCATTCATCCATTCAGAAAATGTTTATTTTGTGCCTACCAGGGGCCAAGCTCTGACCTCTTGCTAGGTCAGAAAGGCAAGAGGAGGCAATTCCTGGGCTGGTGAGGACCTGCAGCTGAGTTTGCAGAGTTTGTCCACACCCCATGTCAGTCAGTGGAGTGCAGGGGGTGTCAGGCAGGCCTGGGTTGGGGTCTTGGCCCTGCTGCCCTCTAACTTGGCTCTCCCACCTCTCTGAACCTGTTTTTTTCATCTGCAGAATGGGAATAAAAACTCCTACCTCCGTGGGACGCTTCAGTTTTGTGGGGCCCATGGGGGTTCCTTTTTAAGAATAAAGCTAGAAACAGATCTTCCTTTTGCAAATATTACATGTGGCCACATGAACGTATTGCAGGGCTCCTCGAGGACTTTGAAAGGGTCTCTACAAGTGTGGGCCCTGATACTTAGATTTCATAGTCTCACAGTAAATCCACCTATACTGACCTTGCAGCACTTTTAATCTTTTTTTTTTTTCATGATGAAATGAAATAATGCATTTAAAGAGCTAAGCTCTGTGCCCTAGCACAGAAGTGCTCATTACGAACAGCTAGCACGTCAGCAGCACTTTCCGAGCAGTGGGCACTGTTATAAGCTCTTGACATATTAGCATATTTAATCCTCCAGTGAATTTGTCAGGTATGCATAATTAAATGCTCCATTTTACAGATTAGAGAATCGAGGCCCAGAAGGTTAAATAATGCGAGCTGCGACCCCCAGCTCACGATGATGGAATGGGCAGGCTGGCTCCAGGGTCCCTGCTCTTAACCACTGGGCTTTACTGCCTCTTGTGGAAAGGCAGGGGGCTCATTACCTTCTCTTGGATATCACGAGCACGTCCCATTGCGAGAAAGTCTCTATAAGCAAAATGAGGCCTTTATCCTGTAACGTAGGTGAAAGCCCCTTTGGAACCTCAGAAGCCTGTTTTCTGAAGATTGCACTGCTGGTGAAAGAAAACTTTTCTCCCCCAGGGAAGTCGTATTCAAACGCTACCCCCTCCCCAGAACACATGTTACACACGGCCTGCTTGCCAAAGTCCCATTTCCCTGACATTACACAGTGAACTCTGAACTCAATTAACTTCCGCCTCTACTTTATATTATCCCTAATGGAAATACCGGGGACAAATCCAGTTGTACTTGCCATGTAATTTAACTACGCAGAGAAACAGACTTGCAGACAGTGATTTATGAGCGGAACTAAGGCTCGCCCCACATGGCTCCTTCCAAGGCAGGGTTTGTCCTCCGCAGACATCGACTTCCGTGTGCCTGCAGGTTGAGGGTTGAGGTTCCAGAAGGGTTAACTCTGCCCATTTTCTAGAAGTGCGTGGGCTTGAGGCTGTTGGTCTGTACATGCTACAAGAGGCAGATGTATAAAAACCACAGTGTACGGCATGCAGTGGCAACGTCTTCCTTCAACTGAGGAATAAAATCACTTGTATGAATTCCAGCAAAGAACATGATGCCGAGAGGGCCGTTTTTGTACTGGTAAAGCATCTCTTGATTATTATACCAGTTTGAGGAGCATGTATCACCTGAATGGGAGTCCATGGAAACCGTGCTTGCCAAATTGCAAGGTTTGCTCTAACAGAGTTGTTTTCAAGATCTGATCTTGAAAAGCAATGCTTGACCCCTCTCTTCCCACTTCCCACAAAGCTGTTAACACATCAAATATGAAAGCAATTTAGAATCTTCAGTCTTCTTGAAACCCTGCACTGGCTTCTCACGGTCCCAGGGGTAAAGGCTAGACCATAACGTGGTTAAGATATCCCAGGCTCCTCTCTCACTCCCCGCTCAGACCCAGCCCTTCACATCCTGAACTTCCTCCAGTTCCTCCAACGCATCACAGGTGTTCATTGGTCTTCAGAGCCTCTGCCTGGAACTCTCCTCCCCTTCACTCTTCACAGCAGATATTAGTTGTTTTTTGCTGGCCCAGCATAATTCCCTCTTCTCCTGGTAATAGTGTCTCTTCTTGGAGACCCACCCTCCATCATTCACCAACCATATAATTTGAGTAGGCAAGACCAAGCTGTGGGGGAGGAAAAGGACCCAAGCCTGGCCAAACTGGAGTCAACTTCAGGACCTTTGCTGGCACCACTGAGAATGAGCAAATGTCTTTCCACTAGGGTTGCCGAGGAGACAGAAGGTCAGCCTCGAGATGCTCAGGGACAACTTTGTCACTGTGAGAGGGCAGCCTGCTTAAGGAGAAATGGCAAAGAGGAATGTATAACCAAAAGAGAGAGAGAGAGTAAGAGAGAGCTTCCTGATGACATCACTTGGGCACCTGGATCCAGTCATACCTGAAGCTAACTACTCTGGTATTTTCTAGGTGCATGAGCCAATGTTTTGCCATTACATGAGCTAATGTATTTCCCTTTTTATTTTTTTGCTTGAGCTAAGTTTCTGTCACTTGAAACTAAAAGGTTCTTCAAGAAAATACTTTCTCTTTTGTTTTGTTGACTCTTATTCATCCTTCAGGTATTAGCTTAGAGGTCTCCCTGATTTCCAAGTCTGGGTTGTATCTCTCCTCTGAACATCCACAGAACCTTATGTTTCCCAGATATTAGCACTTATCCCATTGAATTATCATTTTGTATTTACTTTTTTGATTCCCTCCCTAGACTCAGAGCCACAAGGCATGGGTTGTACCTGTAGTATTTACTATTGAGCCCAGCTCAATACCTGGGGCACAGTGGCCTGTTTAGTAATTTTTATTACTCCAATGAATTAGTTATTTAATTGAAATCACTGAGCCTTTTTATTTGTTTAAATAAAATCAAGAAGGATACATCTGTCAACTTTGAGTGGTTAGGAAGAGATGTCTGAATCACTGTATTGAAAATTCTGAGACTGAATATAGATCCATCAAGAAAAATTGCCCTCATCGATTGCTGATGCCTTCCATGAGTATAGGAATGAGGTTGCAGTATGTGTGCCACATGCTTGCCTGTCTTATCACTAAATTATTATTCTTTGATTGTTCTTTAAACAGTTCCATGAGTGAATATCTTGTCTCTTCAATTAGACTGTAATCTCACTGAAAGCAGAGACTAGATCTTTCTGGACCAGACACACAATTTCTCTTGCTTAGAACGCAACTGCTCAGTAAGCATTGGCAAACACACTTCCAATCCTTTCAATATGACCAAGTAGAGACTTCACAGCTGTAAATTTCCAATCTGTCTCATCACTTCTCCGTGGCCTAATGAGGAAAAGGCCAGGAATTGCTTCTTTCCCATTTTTATAGATTAGGAAAGACAGAAAGACTTCCTACTTGATGACGGTGCTATTTCACAGCGTTTAGAAGCCCAGTCTATCCACCAATCAAAGGATTAAAATAATTCCTAAGAATGAAATAAGCAACAGGCTTCAAGAACCCCCAGGCGTGACCTCAGTGAATGAGCTAGATACTGATGGTTGATTCTCTGCTCTGCTTGCCCATACTCCACTCTCTTCTCTTCTGCTGGGGCTGGAAACCTGCAGGCCACAGTTCTCAGACCCCCTATCTAGCTGCCTTCCTACCGGGTTCTACCAATGGGAGGTGTCAGGGACTTAATGGAGGGTGGGGGAGAGGAAGCCATTTCCCCAGGGCTGGGCGATGCCTCTGGCAGTGGCAGCAGCAGCACTGCAGGCTGGAAATGTGACTTCTGATCCCGCTAGGCAAGCGCTCCCGACAGCAGCACCGCGATCCCACATCCCCCTGTTGCTTCTCTATCTTAATCAATTCCCTGCATTAAATTCCCCATGTGAAATCCGAGACTGAACACTTACTGACTAAATAAACTGGTGTCATAGGCACCTTTGGGATTATCTGCCTAGCTGGTGACCCCATTTGCTGAGAACTGCCTCCCATCACCTACAGGACGAGTCCCAGAAGCCAGGTTGTTACCATGTGACCCTCCCTCTTGGGCCATCGCTGACACACCCGATTCAGCCTGGGCCAATCAAATTTTCTCTCCAGGGACTTAAACTACGTGACACACGATCACGAGGTCGTCTTTGCTATTCCTCAATGTGTGGAGCGCAAGTTCTCACCAGCTGACTTTGTCCCCACGGCAGTGTCTGGAGACATTTGTAGTTGTCACAACTGGATGGGGTGTGTGTGCAGGCATCTAGTGGGAAGAGGTCAGGGATGCTGCTAACCGTCCTACAGTGCATAGCTCCCCCCACCTACGACAAGGACTCTGCCTGTCTGAAATGTCAGTAGCACGGAGGTTAAGAGCCCTGATGTGGAGGATGGTGACTATGAGGTGGCCATGCTTGTCTACACACATTCTGCAGAAGGAGAAGAAAGTGTCAAGTGAAAGAGCAAGCAATGCAGTGGGCAGGGCAGGGGTGCCACAAGATTACCCAGACACCAGCGCGATGCAAAGAGACATTTCATTTAGTTTCTACTTAATTGCTTCTTCATGAGCTCCCTTCCACTGAACCACAGCCACTTGAAACCACGTAGATAAAGCTTAGAAATACAATGTCGGGTTGAAAAAGCAAGTCCCTTTAAATTAGGTACCCTGTGATACCATTTTTATAAAGCCCACATGCAAGCAAAATTTTACAAATATCGTTTAGTGATACATATATCTATGATAAAACTATGAAAGAAAGAGCTGAATGATGAATGCAAAACTGAGAATTATGGTTGGGGTTTCGGGCAGGGTGGTGGGAGAGAGGGAGCACAGAGAGTCAGAGATATTAATAATGGTTTTAGGTTTTTGATTTATTGCTGTGCTTTATAACATGCATTTCACATATAATTTTTGTATGGATTATATATTACAGGGTCAATAAACTACAGCCCACTGGTGAAATCCAGTCTGTGGCCTGTTTTTATATGGCCTGCGGGCTAAGAGTGGTTTTCACATTCTGAAATGGTTGAAAAAAATCAAAAGAATAATATTACACGACACATGAAAATTATATGAAATTCAAATTTCAGTGTCCATAAATAAAGTTTTATAGGAACATAGCCACATTCATTCATTTATATATTGCTAATGGCTGCTTTCCTGCTACAACTGCAAAACTATTTGTGACAGAGACAGTATAGACCGCAAAACCTTTATTATTTACTATCTGTCCCTGTACAGAAAAGAAGATAATGAAAAATGATTGTGAAAAGAAACACAAAGTCTAATCTAGTAATTCAAATAGCTCTTTTAGGTAATGCTCAGTGTTTGGGTGAATTGGGTGGCCTTTTCCTGTTTCTGCTCGGCCAAGATGACCTCTGGGTGTTTGGGTTCAGGAGGCCTGAGTGGCGTGGAGGGAAGGCACCCTTAATCCTATGGCTTGTCCTGATAGTGTGGCTCCTTGGGTCACTGGGAGCTCTGCTGCCCTTGAGGTGGCAGCCGATGGTGGGCAGAGCTGGACGTCTGTTCTTCCCCAGCTTGGCCAGAACCCAAGGTCGAGCTGGCTCTCACCTGAGTTTGACTCTCGGAGGCGCTGTCCCGGCCCTCTGGCCTGGGCTGTCCACCGAGGCTCTGTGATGAGGTCGCACTGCCCTCACCGCCACACGTTGTATGACAGATTTGCTGAACTCAACCGAGCTGCCTTCTGAGCCCCATCCTTGCCATACGGGGACCCAGGAAAGCATGGGAAAGCAGGACCTCCCTTGGCCTCACCAGCGTGCAGGTCAACATTGACCTCAGTGTGGCCACCCTGGGTGCAGACAAGTCAGCCAGAGAGAAACCAGAGGAAGGACCCATGCCCAGAGCCTTATCTGGGGATTGAGGCCGGAGCTTCTCGCTGCTCAGGATCCTCCACACCTGCCTGACACATGCCCCCATCTCTTGGCCAAAACCCAGAAGTGGAAAGTTGAGACACAAACAGATGTCTGCTTTTCTCTCCTCCTTTTCTTGCTCATGTAATTCCTTGTCTCCACCTGGTGACAATAAATCTCAAGGTAGGAGGCTGCACATACAACACCATCTAAAGGGCAAAATTAAAACGTATCTCTCCTCTCTAAGAGGAGCAGAGAAGGAGGCTGTGCTGCCCAGAATGAAAGGGTCCTGAGGACAGGCTGCAGTGTGGCCTTTGGAGTCCCTGAAACGACCCTGACTCCCTACATCAAATTCCCTTGTTTTGTTTAAAAAGATTCCATTGCTATTTTATTTACATTTCTCTTGCTTTCAATAATGAGCCTTACCTAACTCAACCCACATCTCAAAGAAATCTGTAATGTATTCAAATCTTTTAGTAAATGTTTCCTTTTTTTTTTTTTTTTTAAGATTTTTTTATTTATTTATTTATCCCCCCCCTTGCTGCTTGTGTTCTGCTGTGTCCATTCGTTTCTTCCGTGTCTGCTTATCTCCCCCTT
>JAQZBX010038717.1:0-11356 GCA_029593785.1 Cabassous unicinctus | reverse complement strand
GATTGGAGCAGGGGAGAAAAATTCTTCCCAGGCATGAATTTAAAGACCGTTGATCACGTCTTTAAATATCCCCAATGCGCATGTGCTCTCTCGCTCTCATTCCATCACTCCCTCGCTCATTTAGTCCAAAAATGAAACTCAGCTTCTGATGTATCAAAGACGTCTACAAGACATCTCCCCTTCATCCTCGACTCTTCCTGGACGTTGAATGATTTAAAGCAGCCAGTCTGGGAGAAATGAAGAAGCAGATTAAAGTGTATCTCCTTACCCCACTAACACGCAGATGGATGGGAGCTAAACAAGAAGCCGGGTTACGGCAGGAAGGAGTTATAACGCGACTGCCTGCGCGGAGTCTACTGAGCACCCTGCACTGGGCTGAGGGTGTTAGGTGCCGGAGGGAGTTGGAACGATGTAGCCCAGAGAAAGACATTGCCGTGGGTGTGAACCCACTGTCAACAGGACCTTTCAAAATGTTATTTTTTGTTAAGTTGTGGCCAACTAAGTCAGGATGGGTCTTAATCTGGTTTACTGGAGTCCTTTGTAAGCAGAATGAGATTCAGACATAGAAAGAGAAAGCCACAGGGAGAAACCAGAAGTCAAGAAAGCCTGGAGGAGAAAAGAAGTCGCCACCATGTGCATGCCCATGTGACAGAAAAGCCAAGGGCCAAGGATCGTTGGCAGCCAGCCCCAGAGCGCCATAGTCTTCCGGGAGAAAGTATCGCCTTGCTGACTTCTAGCCTCAAAACCGTGAGCCAGTACATTCCTGTTGTTTAAGTCAACCCATCGTATGGTAGTTTGTTTTTTTTTTAGCAGCTGGGAAACTGGGACAATACCTTAACTCATTTAATCTCTTTAACAATGCTGTGATCCAGCTGTTATTGTTCCTTTTATACAGATGAGGAAACCGGAGCAGAGAGATGTTATATAATTTGCACAACCAGCTCCCACAACTAGGACTGGAACAGCCCAAACCGGAACCCAGGCTGCCCTGACAGCAAACCTTCAGCTCCTAACCACTTGGCTGTGTTATCCTAGGGGCTGGCAAACTGTGGCCCGTGGGCCACGTCCAGCCAGCCACCTGCTTTTTATTGAAACACAGAAATGTCTATTCATCTACTTACGAATCGCTTATGACTGCTTTTGAGCTACAGCAGCAGAGCTGAGTAGTTGCAACAGAGACTGCAGGGTCCCCAAAGTCTAAAATATTTACTATCTGGCCCTTTGCAGAGAAAGTTTGCCAACCCTTGGGACATGCAATATTTTATCAAGTGAAAAAAAATCAAACTACAAAACTGCAACTTTATTGCCAAAAAAAAGGCATATATGGATCATGGTCAAACAAGATCAAGAAGAAAGGTATATACATATTTAAGCAAACAGATTAACGATATGACTTTCTTTCAGAAGGTTGGGAGAGGGAGGTTTAAATTTTTTTCTAGTAATAAATACACTTTTAAATTTAAAATTCAATCAATTTAAATTTTAGAAAACTGGAACAAAAATTGAACAGCCTCTGCTTGACTTGGATGATACGCACAAGATGCACAAGTGTTTTCTCTTCAGGCTGAAACCCAGCCCTCCTGAGAGATGAGTTGGCTCTTGCTAACTTGTCAGAAGAATTTGGGGTGTCTCAAAAGGCAAATCATTGCAAATTGTGGGAAACATTCGGATCAAAATCTCTTGTCCACTGGGAAAGTATGGAAACTTTTATGGCCTTGGAATGGCGCTCTTTGAGCTTTCCAAGTGCAATGTGGGAGCAAGGCCGGGGTGGGGGTAGGGTGGTGACCAGCAGGAGGGATGGGTTAAACAGCCCAAGACAGCGTGTTCAGATACTTTCTTCTTAGCCCGTGTTGCTGAGGCTTGGAGGAATGTGTGTGCACACAGAGGGCAAGAGAAGCAAAGCTTTGGCCACACAGGCTCTGCTACTGATTAGCTGGTGATTTAGGGGAGTGATAGCACTGCTGCTGCATTAAAAGAGAAATGAGGGAAATAATAGGTTTTCCTTGATGGGTCGGTTAGTTGAGAGAAGTTAGTGGGGTCATATAGGGACTGCTGGCTGGCTTCATAAGTATGTCCCAAATAGTGGAGCAGGGAGGTAGTGGTGGTCAGGAGGAAAGGGGCTACACAGCCCCCCAAAAGCTTGTTCAGCTAATTTGTTCTTAGCCATTTTGGGGGCATACTAAAAATTATTTGTTATTTATCTGAAATTCACATTTACTTGGGCATTCTGGATTTTTCCTGGCAACCCGACTTGGAGGTGGTTTGCAAACAACTGAAATTTTAGAAATGCTGCATTAAATTCACCTCATTTCCACTTTAAACCTGAACCTCTTTCACCATTGAGGCTAACTGAGGGCCCCTGCCATGGGTCGTACCAGATTCTGGGGTCTGAAGTTTTAGACAGTCCCAGTCACTGGTACACACTGGTTATACCCTGAAAGGCCCATTATCCTAACCCACAGGGCCCCTTCAGCTATGGCCCCCTCCAATGCCTCCTCCCATGCCTGGTGCAGGGGATGGGGCGTGGGCTGAGACTGAGAGCTAAAGTGACCAGAAGGGGGGATGGCCCAGCCTCCTCTGAGCCCTGCTGTATCTTTGGGGCACTGCCAGGGAACAGGGAGCAAGCCAGAGGCACCCAGAACCCACAGAATTCTCTCTTCTCTTACCCGGTTTGGGGAAATCTCTTCTTAGTCCAGAAAAATTCTGATTCTCTGTAAACGGGCTATGGCTTTTAGAAATAAAAACAGGGAGGTCCTGCCACAAAACGCTCCTGAAACAAGGTCACACGGAGCCTGGTCTGGCCCCTAGTTGAATGGAGTAAAGATAGATGACAGCACGCAGGAAGAGATGGCAATCCTATGTGAAACCAGCAGGGCCTCCCTGCTCCCATCTCACCCACCATCAAATAACAGCCCAAATAGAAACTCTTCCTCACTGCAAAGCAGGAGCCAGCCTTGTCTGACCACGTCCAGTTCTATGGGGTGTCCCCTGGGTGTGCCGTCTTAGAGATGCTGCCTCCCTGTATCTCATGGCCACAAGGGCTCAGAGCCAGATCACCTGGGTTTGAATCCCCAGCTTCAGTATTTATTAGCTAAATGACCTTGAGAAAGTTCTTAATCTTCCTGGGACTCAGTTTTGGTATATGCCAAAGCACTTTATTTATGTTAGCTATAATCTTTGTTATCTTCTGTGCTGACATACTTTCAGGTCACCTTTCCAGGAGACCCAGATATTATTTTACTTAACATCTTCAGGACTATTAACAATAAAAGCACAAATGATTCCTGTTTACATATTGCAAGCATTTTCATATCCAGTAAACTGTTTAATGTGCAAACAACTCTGCTAGATGGGGGTAGCAATCCTCATTCACAGAGGTGGAAAATGAGGCCAGGAGAGGTATATCAGTTATCTATTGAGTGTAACAAATCACTCCAGAACTTAGTGGCATAAAACAACGACTTCTTAGTTCTGTAGGTTGGCAGGGCAGTTTCTCTGCTGGTTTTGTCAGGGCTCACTCACGTGGGTGCATAAGGCTGCAAACTGATTGGGGACAAAAGGGCCAAATGCCTCCCTCCCATGGGTGGCTGGTGTTGATGGGGGCACCTGGGTTTTCCTCCATAGGGCCCCTCACCTTTTGGGAGGTTAGACCCTCACCCGAGACTCAGGGTTCCGAGAGGGTGGGGACAGAAGCTTTAAGGCCTCTTAAGACCCAGGATCTGGAATTCACACAATGTCACCTCCACATTTTATTGGTTAAATCAAGTCACAAGGCCAGCCCAGATTCAAAGGAGTGGAAAAAGAGACTCTGCCTCTGGATGGGCGGAGCCGGCACGGTCACCTTGCAAAAGAGTTGGAGGAATTTGTGGCCATTATATAAACCACCTACCACGAGCTGTGAGCTCATTTGCCCTGGGTCCACTGCAAGAAAGAGGTAAGAGGAAGCCTAGAAGCAGAGTCCTGGGGCTCTTCTTAAAGAAGAGGCAGCGGCCTGCCTTTCAGACATAATTTAGAGAGGGACATCTGTCTAATCGTGTAGATGGAGCTTGAGGTTTGCTCAGGGCAATCTCTGCTCTCAGGCCAGAGTCCCAGCTGGGTGAGGTCCTGTGGTCCCACCGTCTCTTTGCCTGGGCTGAGAACACTCCCACAACTCCTTGAGAATCTCTAACCTTTTGGCATTCGAATTTCCTTTTCAACTAAAAGCTTTTCTTCCCCCAGCACCTGCAGTCCCTCAACAGACCCACTTGAACTTTGAGTACAACCTTTAAGCGACAACTCCCAAGGGATTCCCTCCGGCCCGGACCTCTCCCTGCATTCCAGTCTGTCCCTTGCTGTCGACTTAGTGTGTCCGATTGCAGGTCTAACTGGCATTTCAAACTTCATGTGGCCCACACTAACTCCTGGTGTTACACACGCATACACGCACACACATGCGTGCGCACACACTTGCTGCTCCTTGATTTTCCCCTTAGGAAATGTCAGCTCCTTTTTCTTAGTTCCTCAGACCAAAAACCTTGCCTCACTCTTGACTCCTCTCTTTTCCGTCCACTCCATCCTCAAAGCCTGGTCCTTCTCACCACTTCCAGTGCCACCAGCCTGGCTCAAGCCAACATAAGCTCTCACGTGGCTTATTGCATAGACTCCTCACCCATCCCCCCACCATTATCTATTTCCAACAAAGCATCCTGGCCGAACCTAGGAACACATCGACAGAACATGCTGTTTCTCTGGTCGGAACCCTCCAGCTGCTTCCCATCTCATTCAGAGCAAAAGCCAAAGTCTTTTTCATGGAGAACAAGCCCTGAATGGTCCTTCCTTCCCACTCGCATCACCTCTCTGGCCTCGTCTTCTCGTTGTCCCTCTGCTCCAGCCCCTCTGGTCTCTTTGCTGCTCCTCAAATGCTCCGGCATCATCTCAGCTCAGGATCTGTGCTCTGGCTGCTCCCTCTGCCCAGTACACTCTTCCCCAGATAAGACGGCCTGGCAGAAACGCTCTGCTCAGCCATAATCCTCCTTTGGGAGAATGTGAAGTTAAAGCAAAGATCATTGGTCCATTGGGAGCAATTAAAATTATGATTCCAAAGTTATTTTATTTGGTCTTGAATAAAATTAAATGCACAATCAGAAGCCACACATATGAAATAACACCTTAACAGAAAGAAAATTTGAACCATTGACTTCAAAGTACAAAGCATGGAGCTAGCCAGTACATTCTATTATCCAAATAAGGGTGAAAATTGTTAAATATTATAAGTCAGACTTTGAAGACTTCAAAAATTTAAATATAAGTGGGGTAGATGAGAAGTCTCATTCTTATCAGATACATAGTCTACAACTTGTCTTCATAAAATTCAATTCAATTGTATGTTTTTAAAAAAATGCAACCTTGAGATTGAATTTATAAATCAGCTTCTTAATAATTAACTCAGTGACAATGACTTCACTGATCTTCTTATTCTCTTCAGTTTAAGGGAAAAAACCACCTGTTCTTTTCCACGTGCAAATTACTAAAGTAAAAGTAAATTATGGTTTTAGCAGAAGCAATTAAAACACAATGCATGATCTCGATGTTTTCCACCATCTTCAGTGGCAGCAGTAGAAGAAGAGGCAGGCAGGTAGGGTGATGGAGGGGGTCTTGGTTGGGTGGCCTCTCCTGCTTCTGTGACCACCCCCATGAAGACGGGTGAGGGTAGGTGGGGAACAAAATGAATTTCACACCTACATGGACCTGTGTTCAAATCCCTGCTCCTACACTTTCCGGTTGTGTGACCTTGACCAAGTCATTTCTCCCAGCCTTTCTTTCCCCATCTGTAGAGAAAATGGTCCCTATTCACAGCCAGATGCTGGGGTCTGATAAGAGCTTTAAATCTTTCTTATTTACAAAGAGAGATTAACAAATGTTAGAGAGGTGTTAAAGGTACCTTAGCCCCCGACTGAGACTTTCTCCTGGATGTAATCAGAATTATTGAAATATAATTGAACATGCATTATTAATGCTATCACTAAGTTCATATACATGTGCAGTACCCAAACAAAAACCACTTCCCGTACCACCAGGAGAAAATAGCCCACATCTTGCTTAACTCTGCCTTACCCTGAGGACTCTATAGAAAAGGTCTTGTAATACAATATTTTTCAAAAATTTCTGACCACAATCTATCAAAACAAATACATACCCACATTCATATTCATATCCCCATCCATAGCTATACCTATAGCTATATCCCTGTATATATCTGGAACAATGCGAAACAAAAATCTTTATGGCAACGTGCACAGCCCTTACTGAGAATCTGTGCTTTGCATGCTATTTCTTTCCCTTCCCTTTCCCTTTCCCTTGCCCTTTCCTTTTCCCTTTCCCTTTCTTCCTTTCCCATCTTATCCTATCCTAAACTATTTTATTTTTTAAAAAATGCTAACCAGGACCAGTAAAATAAATAGTGAAGTTATACCAAAGAATCAACAATAGATAAAGGATGAAAACGCTTGTGTGGTGTGAGAGTGAGAGAGAGAGAGACTGATTTAGTGTTTTGTGCCTATAAATTCCCTAAGAAAGTGATTCTCAAAGTGTGGTTTTGGGGCCCTGGGTCTCCCCAAGACCATTTTAGGGAGTTGGCAAGGCCAAAACTATTTTCACAATAATACTAAGATGTTATCTGCCTTTTTTACTCTCATTTTCTCACAAGTGTATAGTGGAGTTTTTCAGAGGCCACATGACATATGAGGATATCACCGCTCTGATGTTAACATATAATAGATTTGATCTTTTATGTGAATCAATAAATATTTTAAAAATTTCTTAATTTTACTTTCTAATATGATAAATATCAATATCTGCAACCCACATAAACAAGACATCTTAGAAATCCTTCATAATTTTTAAGAGCACAAAGGCATAATGAGCCCAAAACTTTGAGAACTGCTGCCTGAAGACTCACCTGTCCTATTAAGAGATAAAGAATTAAATTGGGTAGCTGATTTAGGAAGAGACAAGAGTTTTGTTGAATTGTGGCTTTCATGGAAGGATTCAGGCGATGGATGTAGCGCTCTACCTGGGTACTGAAAGCTCCAGTGACTTTGTTAGTCATGGGAGGGGGGGCATTCCAGGAAGGTGGCTCAGCCCTTGCGAAGGCAAGGCAGCGGGAAGTGGTGGGAGGGGAGCAGGGGTGTTGAGGAGCAAGGCTTGGGTGGGAGGGGCAGTTTAGCGGGACCTGTCTTGCCAACCCTCCCACCCCTTGATGGTCCCTGCAGGACTCAGAGGCCCACCTTGGCCAGAGAAAACCAAATAGACTGGTTTGAACTCCCCAAATGTTCCCTCCCTCCCCTCCCAGGGGCTGATACCTCACCCATGTGTCCCCATGCCGCGTGGGTGGGAGTCCATCATCAGCCACAGAGCTGAGCAAAACCCAAACTGTTTCTTTTCTTTGGAAGGCCTCTAGAAACAGGAAGAGAGACTGTTTTCTAGGATTTGCCAAGAGTTAAGTCATTCCTCGCTGATACAAACAATTTCTCAGGTTACTCTTTGGAGCCCAGGAACATTCATGGACAGCACTGGGTTTGAACTCTTCAACTCTGACCTTCAGTCCCCTGGGCCGTCTATCTGGGGCTGGGGCACTGCTCTCTGGCCCTGCCTGGGATTTCAGAGGGTGGGCGAGACAAGGCCCAGCCACCTTCAGGGTAAAACCTCAGAAATTCTCATCCAGAGCTATTGTCAGGGGGTGGGCTGACCTCAGCCTTCAGATCCACGGACTCCAGGTTCCCAGAAGCAGGTGGCCAGGTGCTTCAGGGGTGAAGCAATGCACAGCTGAAGCGGCAGAGTGTGCAGAAGCAGGAAGGCAACATGGGTTGAGCTGACACTCTGTGCCTTTCCTTGTCCTGAGCCACTCGCATGCATCAGCTCATGTAATTCTCATGGCAACCCCTTAAGGCATAGTACAGTGCTTAGGAACAATGACTCTGGAGCCACCTGCCTGAATTGGCACCCGGTTCTGCCACGTGGCAGGTTATGGTTTTCAATGATGGCTGCAACAATATCTTCTATCAGCAAATATATCAACAATATGCTCTTCCACAATGTAACCTTGACCCACCTCCCATCCAGAGCTCGGTCTAAGTCTCCCCCTACCCCAAGATGAGACCAGAAAAGGCCATGCAGCTCCCCTTTGTTTCCTGGCATGGGCCTGCTGGAGCCCTGAGCTACCAAGGAGCACCTAAGCCTCTGAGGCTGCCATGCTGGGAGGAAGCCGAAGCCACACAGGGAGGCCACGTGCAGGGGCTGCGGTAAGCCGGCAGTCCCAGCTGAGGTTAGCATTTGAGACTTACTTGCCTACGGGACAGACACGTGAATGATTTCAGTCCCAAGCTGTCCCTAGCTTTCAAGTCTTCCCAGATGAGGCCCAGATATTGTGGAACACAGATAAACCATCCCTGCTGTTCCCTTTCCAAATTCCCAACCCACAGTACACATAAGCGTAAAGAATGGTTATTATTTTATATAAATTTGGGGTGGCTTATTTTACAGGAATAGTAACTAGAATGTGCCAATAACTTGCTGTGTGACCTTGCATGGGTTACTTTACCTTTCTGAGCCCCAGTTTGCTAATCAGGAAAATGAAATAATTATATATATCTTCCCATAGAGATATGGGAAGAATTAGACAATGAAGGTCAGTGCTTAGTATAGTATCTGGAGCATGGTCAGTGCTTAGGAAATGGCATGTGTTTAATAAAAAGTATTATTATTAATACCTAAAAGCTGCTTAATAAATAGAAATAAGAGCAGGAGAGAACAAGCATTGCTTTGTTCAATATCTCAAGCTCAGAAAGATGAGTTAATTCTTGAAGGAAATGACATTGAACTTGTATCAAATTTCAGCTGCATTGATTCAGCAAGCCACAAAGGTTAAAAAGGATATCAGAAAATTTGGGGATGGTATCTAAGGCTCTGGAAAAGGAACAGTTCAGCAGACTGATGAATAAGATCTAAGCGCTGTCCAGTTATGGAAGCAACAAGATGCCAGACCTATTTGTGATATTTTAAAGATGCAGTAAAATTCATCTGTTGGGGTTAAAAAGTTGTTGAGAACGAAGATCCTTTGGGCTAAAGAATGTAAAGTGAATAACCTTGTTCCTGGCACAGAGGAGGTACTCTAACTAGGTGACTTTTAGTCTTCAAGAGCACAGGCCTACAGCCGTCCACAGGAGTCCACTGATTTTGCCCGGGCACAGTGCTGATTGATTGTTGATGCCCGAGCCTGTTCTGATTGGTCAAGGGCTGAGCTGTGCCTGCTTATAAATCTTCCCTTCTCCAGGCGATCCTCTCCCATCCCCAAAATTCTGGCACATAGCCATGTTCTCCCCGTGAGGGTTCCCACTGCACCAGCAAACCATCTGTCCCCCAGCCCGGGCACATGTCCTGCCAGACTGGACGTCATCAGGCCCGTTGCAAATCAGTTTAACATGTTTTCACAATCCCCAAAGTGGGATTTTGCACCAAGATCCAGGCCAAGACCTCACAGCTATGCCGAATAGGAACTGGGTGGGTTTTTCAGGAAATTGTCTCCAGGCTGCTGCCAGAACGTGGAGATTTGGGGTGCCTCTGAAAACCCTTTTTGTTTTACAGTGAGGAGCATTTCTCACCTCTTCTCAGTCATGGAAAGGAGATCTGGCCAAGACAAGAGAAGGAAAGAGTGGATTCCAGGAGTGAGTGTGTGTGTGTGTGTCAGGGGATGGGGGAAAGTGAGTTGTGGTCTAGCAGCAAAAGCAACAGAAGATGATCAGACAGGAACTCTGTCCCAGCGGTGCCACAGATTCCCTGTGGGAACTTGGCCAAGTCATGCACTTTCTCTGGGTCTACGTTCCCCATTTGCAAAATGAGGAATGTCAGTCACCTTTTGGTTATAAATGACAAAAACCCAAATCAAACGGACTTACGCCACAAAAGGGGATTTTTCCGCCTGTGGAACTCTATGTGGCTTCAGGCACAGCTGCATCCAGGCTTTCTCTCAGGAGTCTGTCTCTTTTTATCTTTTGACTCTGATTTCCTCCATCTTGATTTCACTCTCAGTGGGGCTTTCTCCTCAGCGGCAGCAAAGACAGACCCAGCAGTTCCAGGTTTACCTCCCACCAAGTCAGTATCCCCCTTTGCTGATAGTTAAAACAAAACTCCTGAGTTTAACCAGGATTCTTTATACTTGAATCACATGTCAATGCCTCAACCATTCACTGTGTGTGGGATGAGGCAGTTTTTTCATTGGCTAGGCTTAGGTCACATGCCCCTCCTCAAACCAATCCCTGGCCAGGTGAATAACGCTCTGATTGGTTGAGACTGGGTCACATGCCTACCCCTGGAGCTAGGGTATGGGGCCAGAACTAACCCAGGCATAGGGGCAGACGTGGGGATGGGAAAAGTTTTGCCTTTGCTAGGAAGGCAAAATTACTTGATGTTGGAGGTGGTGGTGTATTGGTGGAGATCAGTGGAGTCCAGAGTGTGTTCTGGGGAGACTTACAAGGCACCCCAAAACATTCAAATCATTTTATTTATGTTAAAAATAAAAAAACTGATGCATCTACATCCTTCAAAATTCAAACAGTTTTCTTTTTTTTTTTTTTTTTTAACCCTATTCCTTCTCACTCCTGTCCTTCAACTATCTGGCCTCCAGAGGCAACCACTGTTACCAGTTTCATGGGTATCTGTGTTTTCTATTGCTGCAACAAATTGCCACAATCTTAGTGACTTAAAATAACAGAAATTTGTTATCCTACAGTTCCGTAGGTGTCGGCAGGGATGCATTCCTTTCTGGAGGCTCTAGAGAAGAAGCCTTTTTCCTTGACATTCCCACCTTCTAGAGGCTGCCCACATCCCTCGGCTCATGGCAGCCTCCTCCTTCTTCAAGGTCTGGTCAAGTCCTTCTCACACTGAATCTTGCTGGCTTTCTCTCTCCTGCCTCCCTCTTCCCCATTTAAGGGCCCTTGTAGTTCCATTAGGCTTGCCTGTCTAACCCAGGGTCACCTCCCCGTCTCAAGGCCAGCTGATTAGCAACCTCAATCCCCCTTTGCCCTGTAACCTGACATTTTCACAGGTTTGGAGGATTAGGATGTGGACATCATAGGCAGGTGGCAGGCATTATTCCACTGCCACATTATTCTTCAAGAGATAATATATGGGGAAGCGGGTGTGGCTCAGTGGATAGAGCCCCCGTTTACCATATGGGAGGCCCGGGTTCGCGCCCCGAGGCCTCCTTGTGAGGGCACGCCGGCCTGAGCGGTGCGGTGGGCTGATGCAGCAACCTCACGGCAGGAAGCGGCTGTGGCGCAATGGATAGCGCACCCGTTTACCATATGAGAGGCCCCGGGTT
>JAQZBX010038716.1:0-23313 GCA_029593785.1 Cabassous unicinctus | reverse complement strand
ACATGTGACAATGGACTTTGGTGAGGGAAGAAACTTATGCTTTATGGCCTGGTAACTGTGGACTTCTACCCCAAATAAATACCCTTTATAAAGACCAACCCATTTTTGGTATTTCACATTAGCACCCCTTTGGCTGACTAATACACTGGTGATCAATATTTTCAATTTTATGTCACATCATAAATATAATTTTTAACATTACAATATATCCATAAAATCATGCAGCTTCAATAAAACTGTATTTTAAGGGTGAAGAATAGCATTATGGCATCAACTAGTGAAATAAAAATTGACTAGTTACTAAATTAAAGAAAGCTAGGATTCATTTTAGAATGAATTATTAAAAGAAAGCATATAAAATGGTTTGTGGCATATAGTGAAATTCTTACCAAAAGTGCTTGGAAGAGATTTTTTGCACACGGTATATGACAAAATGTTAGGTTCTCCTCAGAATGTGAGTTACTACCCTCACAAGCAGGTTGTAGGAAAGTAGCCCATTTGGCATTATTCTGAAAATGCTTATTTATTGCTGTCAATTGGGAGAGTATCAGATTATGGGAGAGACTAGAAGCACTAAGGAAAGCCTTTGAAATGAAGGCTGAAAAATAAAAGTCTCCACACACCTTACAGCTTATCCTCACAAACATGAAAGTCATGGTGAGTAGAGAAAAGAGGTCAAATCTATGAAAGCAGAAATCACCCTTTATGAAGTATAGAACAGTTTTGGCTTAACCAGAGCCAGGATGCCTCAGAAAGGGTTTCACAAAGCCCAAGCAGATCTTTACCAACTTTCATAATCATTCCATGTTCTTAGTCTTTACATGTATATTTTGGGCAAAAAAGCAAATATCTGAAGGTTTTCTCAGTTTCTTAGAGGTTGCAAAAATTCCCCACTATGGCAAGGATATTCAGAGTGAAACAAAATTCCTAGAAGAACTTGGCAGGTTTGCAATCTGGAGATGACTATGAGGGAAAATGATGGCTAGACAGCTAATACAGCCATACTAATATTTTCATGAAATATAGCATTCAGAAAATGGTAATGGTAGGAAAAAATACATACAAAAATATATTACCTGTGGTTCCTTGAAATATGGCAGAACAAAATTTAATGTACTTTACATAAATCATCTGTTCTCATGTTTTTGTGTTCAGGGACTATTTACACTCTAGAAATGATTGAAATTCCTAAATAATTTATAATTCTGTTGCTTGTGTCTGTGAAAAATTACCAAATTAGACATTAAAACTGATATGTGTATAAAATTATTTAAATTATTCAAAAGAATATATCATCATATATTTTAATACATTTTAAATATATTTTGTTTCCCAAAATTAAAAGAAATTTTTGGGAAAGAGAAATAATTTTATCATTTTCAAATTCTATATATTTCTGGCTTATTGAGAAATAGCTAAATTATCATATCTGTTCATTCATTCTGTTGCAATATATTGGTTTAGTCGAGTCTGAAGAAAATATTGTGTTACAGAGATATATAATTAGAAAAGGTAAGAAATATTTGTTCAGAGAATTAAGATGCTACTTAATATTCTTCTATAATAATAATATTCTAAACTGCAAATCAGCAAGTGGCAATTTCTTCAAGAATAGTTCCAATTTGTAATAAATTTTCTTATTCCATTAGATTTAAATCCATGGTCAATTTAGCAATTTTAATTGGTTTTTCCTATGTGTAATTTTGTAACATCAAGTCATGTTCATTGGGAAATAATTTGTTCACAGAATGATTCAGATATTAAAAATATGACATTTCATTTTACAATTCCAAAATAAACCACATTTATTGATATGTCTAAGCGTCGTCTCAGACAGATCTTTTACTCTTAAGTTCTCAAGCTCATGTGTGGTACACAAGTTTTTCTAAATTTCTTTAACACTTGAAATTCAAATTTTATCATTATCAACTAATTTTAGTAGTTGACTTCATTATATTCATGTTATTAGTAAAGCAGTTGTGGGTTTAAAGAAAAATCATGCACAAAAGAGAGAAATGTTAAATATCCCCCACCTGCAGTTTTTCCTATTATTATTAGGCATTTCTATATTTTCTTATTGATCTTCTGTCTAGATAGTCAATCCATTATTGAATGTGATATATTGAATTCTTCTATACTGTACAAACATCTCTTTCTCCTTTCAAATCTGTAAATATTTGTTTCATATATTTGGTGGCTTTCCAGTTAGGTGCACAAATATTTATAACTGTTAAGTCTTTTTCTTTAATTGACCCATTTATAATTATGTAATGTTGTTCTTTGTCCCAGGAAGCAGTTTTATTTTCAATTAGAGTAGTTATGGTTTACAGAAAATCATGAAGAAAGAACAGAGTTCTTATATAACACCCCCTACCACAAAAACAAATGCAGTTTTCCTTATCACTATTATTTTACATTAGTGTGGCACTTTGTTACAACTGCTAAACCAATATTATTATCATTATGTGTTAACCATAGTCCCTCTACACCAATACTGTCCCTATACCCTATTGTGACCCCTCTTTTTGTTGTAATTGTTAAATATTTTATCTTCATACATTGTATATACAAAAGCATAGATTTATCATTACTTTTATGTGCTTGAGTTTTAGAACTTGTGCAAAGTAAAAAGTGGAGTTACATACCAAAAAATACAATACATTATTACTGGTGTTTATAATTGCAAAAAAGATTACCTTTACCAGAGATCATAGTTTTTTATGTAATTTGACTCACTGCCAAATGTCCTTTCATTTCAGTCTGAAAAATTTGCTTAACATTGTTTGTAGGGCAGCTCTAAGGTGACAAATGCCCTCAGGTTTTTTGCTTTTGAATTTGTTTGTTTTAATATGAGAAAGTCATATTAATCTCTCCCTCATTTTTGGAAGACTGTCTCATAGGTATAGTATTGTTAGAAGCCAATCATTTTCTTTCATCCTATTGGCTTTTTTTTTTTTTTACTTCCTATATTCTGGTATTCAACTCCTGTATTTCTGTTTGGTTCCTTCCCCTCTTATTAATCCACCATTTGCTGATACACTGTAGTTTTTTATTCTTGTTGAGCATTTTGAAGACCATTTTTAAAAAAGTGTTTATTTTGTATGTCTGAAGTCTTGTCTTCTTTCTCAATTGTTTCTGTGTTTTATATTCTTCTTTTGGATGGGCCATCATTTCATATTTTGTCTTCTACTCTATTGTTGTACACTGGACATTTTCTTATTTTATCTTGTTATCTCTGGTATGTTCTCTTTCAGTGTCTAGCCCTCCTAAAAGGAAGGTGAGCCTTAGACAAAATCATGTGTTCCTCTCTGTGGTTTCTGGGCCTGTGTCTGGTACTTGGCATATGGTAATGACCTTAGGAATTTCCCTGTTTACAGGAATCTGAATGCCTCCTCTACACCTGATGGAAGAGACACCCCCTCTCCTGGGTACTCTATTTTATGTCTTGAAGTATATAACACTTTGCCCCAAGTGATTTCTTTCCATGCTTTAGCTGTGTGTAAGCTGCTGCTTCCTACAGAACAAGTTCTGAGAGGGTAAGCCAGAGATGAGTGTCCTGGTAAAGCCCTTCAGGCTGCCATCTGTAGATTGGCACCATCATACAAGCAAATAAGTATGCTTGTAGGGGTTTCTTTATTCTCTGCAATCTAATGCCAGTGATCCAGAATGAGAGTGAAGGCTGACTTTAAACCACAGTGAGTAGGAGGAGCCAGGAAGGGCTCCAGGAGCTTTTACACCCCCTCCCATGTTTGCCGTTTGTGCTCACTGTCAGCTCCCTGTTTCTGCTTGCTTGTGTGCTTGCAATGTCTGCTCACTGTGTCTGCTCATTGTGTCCACTCATCTTGCTTTAAGGAGGCACGGGGAATCAAACCCAGGACCTCCCGTATGGCAGGTGGGCACCCAGTTGCTTGAGCCACATCTGCTCCCTGCTTACTGTGTCCCCTCATTGCATCTCCTCATTGCATCAGCTGACTCTGTCAGCTCATTTTCTGTTCATCTTTATTAGGGAGCACCAGGAACAGAACACAAAACTTCCCGGGTCGGAGGTGGGCGCCTAACTTCTTAAGCCACATCTGCTTCCTTTCTACTATATTTTAACAATATTTTCTTTATATTTAAAGAAGCTTTAGATTACATAAATGTTACATTGAAAATACAGGGGATTCCCATATACTACACCCCCTTTCCCTCCACACACACATATACACATATACACACATACACACATATATATTTATTTTTCTATGTTGACAAAAACATTCATATTGTAGCCACAGGGCTATATGAAAAAGTAAGTATACAAGATGGTACGGTTCTTATTTGTTCATCTATGCCTCATGTAAAGCAGGGACCTTCAACTCAGTAATATTTCTGGGAAACAGAAGTAAAAAAATTTGTGTAGGATTTAGAGTTAGGTGCTGATTTCCATTAAGAAGACAAAAAGATCATTGGATCTTTTAGAGATGTATTATCAGTTGGCATAGGCTATACTGAACCATTAACAGTTGACAAAACAAACAAATAATTGAAGCAAAATAGTCAGGTTCAAGGAAGAACCTGTCATAGTAGGCTTTACAGCTGGACAGGACCTTTGCCCCTTCATCAGAGCCTCTTCTGTTCTATTCACTTTATAATATGAAGAACCACAGAAAATGAATTAAACATTTAAAATGTTAGAAACACTTCTGGTATAGCTACTTTCTCCCAAATGAGAATTCTGTCAATCCTTTTGGAATTATTTCTTGTGTTGGACAAAGTGAATGATCTGGAATTGCATATTAACAAGAAAAGAATTGATAAAATGCTTTCTGAAAACAAGAGAGTTTATTGAATTTGCCAAAAATCTTCCATCTCTTACTGATGTGTTTGTAGCCTGTGTAAATAAAATAATATCACATGCATTCAAGCAGCCTCACTTGCTCTTTAGGACACAATGGTTATATGGATGTCCCCTAAAGGAGCATGATAAAAGAGTCACAATATGCAACTTTTTCCTCATTATGATAAAGTAATTGAATAATAATGGCTTGCTTTTCTAAATATGTATATCCTATATGAAGAAAAATAAATCCAAACTTCATGAAACAGAATAAACTTTATTTCACAAAGAGGGACAAATATATTCTGATTTTGAGTGATTAAATTTTATGGCTATTTCAATAAATTAATTTGATCACCATCTACATGAAAGAAAGTTTTGCTTGGAAACTGAAAGTATACTGAGTTTCCTATGAAGTAGAAGGAGTACAAAATCATGAGATGGCCAGAACTTTTAAAAAAGTAAAATATAATAATATAAGCTTTACTTCTCAGATATCATAAATCAATACATTAGTTTAAACAACAAAATATTGGTAATATTTGACTTTTCTGACCAATAGCAAAAGGAAAATTTCATGTATTTCAATATAATATATTCTCGTTTTTGGAATAGCCAAAGAATAGATAGTTTTCTGAAAAGGATTATATTTACAAACATACTTATATAAAGTTAAAGGAAAATTGCAAATGATTTGGAAAAATTAATAATTAATACAAAGTTATTGGGATAACTGAACATTTGTGGAAAAAATGAACTTGTGACAAAACTTATGATTTTATAACAATGTAGTAGGAAGAAGTCAGTTCCCAGATATGACACAACAAACACAGAACCATACTCAAATATACAATAAAATTGAAGTTAAAGTTATGCATTAATATTTTTATGTGTTTTTAATTGAAGCAGTTGTAGGTTTACAGAAAAATTATGCTGATACTACAGAATTCTCATATAACTCCCTAATTCAAATAGTGTTTTCCCTATTATTCACATTTTGCATTGGTGTGGCACATTTGTTATTATTGATGAAACAATATTATTATTATTATTATTATTATTATTATTATTATTATTATTTACCGGGAGGTCCCGGAGATCGAACCCAGGTCCCTCCATATGGGAGATGGACGCCCAACCATTTGAGCCACATCTGTCCCCAGAAACAATATTATTTTAGTTATATTATTAACTAGTTTTCTGTCTGTTTTTTAATTTGGTAGCATATATGCAACCTAAAATTTCCCATTTTATCCACTTTCAATTCAGTGGTATTAATTGCATTTACAATGTTGTGTCACCATCAACAACACTCATTAGAAAAACTCTTCCATTAACCTAAATAGAAAGTCTATAACAACTAACCATAAATTTCCATTCCCCACCCCCAACTAGCTCCTGTTAACCTGGATTCTAGTTTATGACGTTATGAATATTCATATTCTAATTATTTTGTATCAGTGAAATCATACAATATTCATCTTTCTATTTCTGGTTTATTTCACCATGTTGTTTCTTGCCCATTTATTAATACAGCTTATTAATAATAAAATCCTACAACTACCACCAAAAATAAAAGTTTAGTTACAAACTGAGAACGTGCTTTACAACTTATGTTATACCTGCAGTAGCAGCCTTCCTCCCCCCAAGTTTCCCATCATCTTGTTATTTAATCAAATATGACTAATCTACGTAATATTGAGTAGGAATTTTACATGTGTAATTAAAGGCCCAAGGCAGTCAATTTTAAGATACTGAGATTATCTGGATGGGTCAAATCAATTTTCTTCATGTTGGTAGTAGAGAAAGATGCCAGAGATTTGCAACATGATGGGAATTTGATGCGTTTTTGTTGGCTTTGATGGTGGACAGCTTTGGTTCACATGCCAAGGAATGCAGATGACCTTCAGAGGCTTACAGCAGCCCCCAGCTGATAGCCAGCAAAGAAATGGGACTTCAATCCTGTAACCACAAGGAACTTATTGCTTCAGTAACCAGAATGAGCTTGGAATTAGATTCTTCCCCAGAGACTTAGGAGTCAATCAAAACTCACACCTTGATTTTGGCCTTTTGAGGCCTTTAGGACAGGACCCAGATGTGACTTGCCAGAATTATAACCTGTGAAAAAATATATGTGTGCTGTTTAAAGCTGCAGAATGTATGGTAATTTGTTACAACAATGATAGAAAAGTAGTATATATTTTGGTACCTAGAAGTGAAGCACTTCTGTAAAAAAACCTAAAAATATGGAAGTGGTTTGGGAATTGGGCAGTGAGCAGATGCTGGAAGAATGTTGGGGAAAATGATGGAAAAAGCCTAGATTTCCTTGAACAGACTTTTAGCTGAAATATATACATTGAATTTGCTGCTGGTGAAGGCTCAGAGGGGAGTGAGGAGCTTTATAGAACAGTACTAAATCACCTTAGAAAAGGCATAAATAACCGTGAAAACACTGATTATGGAAATCTGGACTTGAGGAATACTGCTGGTAAGGGTTTAGGAGAAAATGAGGGACATGTTATTGGAACCTAGAAGTAGAGAGATCCTTGATATGTTAGCACAGAAGCTTAGGAAAATTGTGTCCCACAGTAAATATGGAAAGCAGAACTCAAGCATGATTAACTTGGAAATTAAGTGAAGAAATCCATGCAAATTTTTGAAGGTGTAGCTAGGTTTATATTTGCTGCTTATAGTAAAATGTGAGATGAGAGATAAATTGAAGGAAGGGATATTTAAAAAAAAAAAGAAAACTAGAACTTGATATGGGAAAACCTCATTTTATGTAGATGGAAAGATATTATATAATTCAGGAATGGCTGCCAAAGTTGTGGCATAGAGAAAAGGCTCAGGGTGTGGCTGTAATACTTTTGAGGGGGGAGGGGAAACAGGAAGATCAAAAATTTTTTATCACCTCCTTCTCAGATTTCTCATTAGTAGTGTCTAGAAAGCCTACTCCTTTTTTGCATATTATTCCTGTATCCAGCCACTTTTTCCAAACTCATTTATTAGCTTTAGTATCTTTATTGTAGATTTTTCAGGACTTTCTAGGTAGAGGAACAGATCATCTATGAATAGCAAAAGATTTACTTCTTCCTTTCCAATTTTGGTCACTTATATTTCTTTTTCTTGCCTAATTGATCTAGCTAGAACTTCTCACTCAATATTGAAAAACAATGGTGACAGTGGGCATTTTTGTTTTGCTCCAGACCTCAGTGGGAAAGGTTTCAGTCTTCCCCATTGAATATAATGTTAAGTGAGAGTATTTCATATATGCCCATTATCATATTGAGAAAGATGCCTTCTATTCGTATCTTTTGGAGTATTTTTATCAAAAAGGATGCTGTGTTTTGTGAAAGGGCTTTTCTGTATCAATTGAGATGATCGTGTGATTTTTCTTCTTTGATTTGTTAATATGATGTATTACACTGAATGGTTTTCTTGTGTTGAAACTTTGTTTGCCTGGGATAAAATCCACTTGATCATGATGCATTATTCTTGTAATGTGCTTTTGGATTCAATTAGGAAGTTACTTTGTTCAGGATATTTGTATATGTATTTATTAGAGAATTGTGTCTGTAATTTTCTTTTTATAGTATCTCTGTCAGACTCTGATATTAAGGTGATGTTGGTTTAATAGAATGAATTTGATTGTTTCCTCCTGTTCAATTTTTTGTATGATTTTGAGCAGGGTTTGTTATTATATCTTCTTTGAGTGTTTGCTTAGAAGTCCTCTGATATTGGGCTTTGCATTTTAGATGGTTTTTGATGACTGTTTAAGTCTCTTTACTTGTGATTGGATTGTTGAGGTCTTCTCTTTCTTCTAAGGTCAGTTTAGGTTGTTCATGTGTCTCTAGTAATTTGTGCATTTCTCCAGTTTGTCAAGTTTGGGGGCATACAATTGTTCATGGTATCCTCTTATGATCTCTTTTATTTCTGTGGGATCAGTAGTAACATCTCCCTCTCATTTTTTATTTTATTTATTTGCATCTTCTCCGGTTTTTTTCTTTGTCAGTCTTGCTAAGGTTTTGCCAATTTTGTTGGCCTCCTCAAAGAACCAACTTTTTAAATTAAAATTTTATTGAGGTGTATCATTCATATATGAGCATACATAAGCAATAAATGTATAGTAAAAGTTGTGAATTTACAAAACAAATATGCATATCATCATACAAGGCTCTTTACATCTCTCCACCATCAACACCGTTCAATCTTGTGAAACATTTATTACAAACTACAAAAGAGTGCCATCAATATATTACTACTAACTGTAATTCATATCTTACATTTGGTGTATTTTCCCCCCAAGCTAACCAATTTTTAATACACTATATTAGTATTATAGATTTGTTATTGCTCATGAAAGAATATTCTCATATTTATTATATTAACCACAGTCCATCCATCTTCCACCACTGGATTCCCTGTGTTATACATCCCCATGCTTTGCACAATCCATTTAAAGTGTAGACTCAGTGGCTCTCATTTTCAACACAGATTTGTGCAGTCATCACCTTAGTCAATTTTAGAACTTAAACTTTTTATTTTGAAAGAATTTCAAACTTAGAGAACAGTTACAAAAATAGTACAAAGCCCATACAGGGAAATTAAAAATATCTGCCCACTCCCCTTTACTAAGACATTAGACCTATATTTGACTTAATCAGCCCCTTTCTGGCTTAATCCAGTGTGCAAGTCCTTCTCCATTGTGCTCAATCATGGTCTTGAAGAACCAACTCTGGGTTTTGTTGATTCTCTCTATTGTTTTTTGTTGTTGTTTTTCCCAATTTCATTTATTTCTGAGCTAATCTTTATTTCTTTCCTTCTGCTTACTTTGATAATGGTTTGCTGTTCTTTTTATAGTTCCTCCAGGTATGGAGTTAGGTCTTTGATTTTAGCTCTTTCTTCTTTTTAATGAAAGCATCAAGAGCTGTAAATTTCCCTATCAGCACTGCTTTCATTGTATCCCATAGCTTTGATATGTTGTGCTTGTGTTTCATTTGACTCAAGAAATTTACTGATTTATCCTGCAATTTCTTTTTTGACCACTGGTTGTTTAAGAGTGTCTTGTTTAATCAACATATATCTGTCAATATTCTCTTTTTCCATGTTATTGATTTTCAGCTTTATTCTATTATGATCACATAATGTACTTTGTGTAATTTCATTTTTTTAAAAATATTAAGACATGTGTGACTCAACATATGGTCTATCCTGGAGAAAGATCCATGAACATTTGAGAAGAATGTATCTCTGTTGTTTGGGGGGTGTAATGATCTATAAATATCTGTAAGGTTTAATTCATTTATCATATTATTCAAACACTCTATTCTATTGATCCTCTCTGCAGATGTTCTAAACAATGCTAAGAGTGGTGTATTGAAATCTCCAACTATTATTGTAGAGTTGTCTATTTCTCCTTTCCATTTTGCCAGTTTGTACCTCATGTATTTTGGGGCACTCAGATTAGGTGCAAAAATATTTATTATTGTTATTTCTTTTTGGGTAATTGTGCCTTTTATTAATATATAAAGAACCAATTCATCTCATATCACAGTTTTTCATTTAATCTCTATTTTCCTGATATTAATGTAGTTACTTCAGCTCTTTTTTGGTCACTATTTGCATGGAATATATTTTTCTAACCTTTGAATTTAATTTTTTTTTTTTTGCATCCTTGCATCTATTGTGAGTCTGTTGTAGGCAGCATATAGATGAATCATATTTTTTTTCTATCCATTCTGCAAGTGTTCAGTCCATTAATGCTCAATGTTCTTACTGTAAAGGCCTAGTTCCTCTGTCTATTCAGTTTTCTATTGTCATATCTTACTATTGTCTGCCTTTTTACCCTTTTTGTTATGCTTACTAATAGTCTTCATTTCAACACTCTTCTCAAATGCTCTCTTTCCTTTCTTTTCCTTTCAGGCTGCAAAACTCCCTTTATATCTTGTAAATCCATACTCTTGGTTACAAATGCCCTCAGTTTCTGTTTATCAATGAAGACCTTAACTAACTCTCATTTTTGAAGGACAGTTTTGCTGGATAAGGAATTCTTGACTGGCAGTTTTCTCTTTAAGTACCTTAATTAAATATATCATACTACTGCCTTCTTGCCTCCATGGTTTCTTATAAGAAATTGGCAAATAGTCTATTGAACATTCCTTGTATGTGAGGAATTTCATTTCTCTTGCTGCTTTTGGAATTCTTTCTTTTTCTCTGGCATTTGAAATTCTGAATAGTAGATGTCTCAGAATAGGTCTATTCAGGTTTATTCTGTTTGGGATACATTGTTCTTCTTGCATATTGATATTTCATAATGTTTGGGAAATTTTCATCCATTATTCTCTCAAATGTCCTTTCTGCCAATTTTTATTCTCTTCTCCTTCCAGGACACCCATAAAATACATGTCTTTGCAGTACATACTGTCATTAATTTTCCTGAGACCCTGTTCAATTGTTCCCATCCTTTTCTCTTTCTGTTCTAATGTCTTTTCAAGTTCAGATGCTCTGTCTTCCAGTTCATTTATTCATTCCTCAGCCAATTCATATCTGCTGTTATATACTTCTAGTGTATTTTTAATCTCACTCATTGTGTCTTTCATTTACATAAGCTCTGTTACTTTTCTTTTTTTGCAAAATTTCAAATTGTTCTTTATGCTCATCCTGTGTCTTTTTAATATTCTTTATCTCTTTATTCCTATATTCCTTCAACATCTTGATTTGGTTTAGGAGATTTTTGTGAATACCATTGATTAGTTCTTTTAAATTCTATGTCTCATCAGGATTTTCTGTTTTTCCTTTGGCTGGCATATTTCTTCCTATTTCTTTGTATGGCTTTTAATTTTTCACTGATGTCCAGGCACCTGGTTATGTTGGTGAGTTTACTCTGATGGTCAATGTCTCTCTCTTGCCTAGTAGTTTTGTTTCATGCTCTTCTCTGATTTTTGGGTCAACTTATTCTAAAACTTTAAAACTGCCATATTTTGTTCAAAAACAGGGCCAGGGACCTAATAATGGGGCACAGACCAGATCCACTAGGGCCTGATGATAGCACTCCATAAAGCCTTGTCTTTCCTCACTTTCTTGCCCTATCAGCAGATGTCCTCTTTGGTGAATATTTACTCAGAGGTGATTCTTTCACCTTCCACTGGTTGGTGTTTCTAAACCAGTTAGTGCCACAGTTCGTGGTGGTCCCTGCTGTTTAAACTTACTGAAGAGAAACCACACTCAACCCTCCACACCTTCCCTCTTCCCTGGGAGAAACATACCTGTTCTCTCATTTGGCCACCATCAGCTATAGGTTTTACTAAGCTATTCACCCTGAGAATTGGGAATTGGCACTGTTCCCAGCCATGAGGATGAGTAATTCATGGTTTTCCTTTGGCCTTTTCATCTCTCTGTCTCCAATCCATCCTGATTTTGAATTTCATTTATTTTCCATGCTGTGACATGCAAACTCCATACCAATAAGTCTAGAGTATTTGCTACTTCTTGCTCATTAGGTCTGTTCAGCATAATGCCATCAATATAATGAACCACTGTGATGCCTTGTGGAAGTGATCAGGTTCCCCAGGGACTAGATTATGACATAAAGCAGAAGAGTTCATATACCCCTGAGGTAGGGAAATGAAAGTGTATTGCTGCCCTTGCCAGTTGAAAGCAAACTGTTTCTGGTGGTCTTTACTAACAGGTATAAAGAAAACATTTGCCAGATCAATAGCAGCATACCAGGTATCTGAGGATATGCTGGTTTGCTCAAGCAATGAAGTCACACCTGGAAAAGAGCTGCAATGGGAGTCACCATATTGTTAAGTTTATGATGATCCCCTATCATCCTCTAAGATTCATCTGCTTTGTCCACAGACCAAATAGGAGAAGTTTTTGATGAGGTGGTGGAAATCATTACTCTAACTTCCTTCAAGTTCTTGATGGTGGCACTAATCTCTGAAATCCCTTTAGATAACAATATTGTTTTAGGTTTGATATTTTGCTAGGTAGAGGTAGTTCTAATAGCTTCTACTTGGCCATTCCTATATTTATTATAACCATCAAATGCTTTCTGTGTTGTCTCAACAATCATCTTAACTTTAGCTTTAGCTAGACATTTGTCTCAAAATTGAACATTGGCCTAGTTATTAAGCAGATTTCTAGCCCTGGGACATAAACATCCCCAGAACCAAAACCCTCATCTGTAACCACCTCCTACACTACCCAAATGCATCACTTAAAACCCACACTAATAACAAATGATATGCTTATGACACCTCCTTGAACTCCCAGTCTCTTTCCCTTTTTGTACATGTTTGCTTTAAACAAACCAATACTTGACTTCCATGGGAAATCTAACCTCCACCTCTGGAACTCAATAAAGCGACAAGCACATGTGTCCCTCTTGCTTTGCTTGTTTATACCCCGGTAGCCAATTGAACCACGCAAGCTAATCGTGCTTCCCATCATCTCAACACATCCTTATCTTTCTGGGACCTCACTTATTATGACCTCAGTTACCAGTTTTGTTAAAACTGACCTCCACTTGGCCCCAAATTTAAAATCCAACTTAACTAATTTGAATACCTACCTTAACAAACCTCACTCTTAAGGTCACTGAACCAATATGGTGATTGTGCCAGTTGCTATGTATATCTCTTCCAATTATGCATTCTCGAACTGGGGATTTAATTAAATAATTGATTGAGGGAAACACTGGAGCCACTGTGAGACAGACCAGAAATAAAACTCGATTGATACATTTATGAAGATAAGCATCTTCTCTGACTGGTCGACCACAGTGACATTGTATGTTCCTGGGAATGTCAATTTGCAGCCAGTGTCTAGTAATCACCCAAATGTGTGATAATTTCCTTGTCCCCAATGTACAGTTACCCTGGTAAAATACCGTAAGTCCTTTTAAGGAAGGCTGGGAGGAAGATTAACAGTATACATTTTTGATAATGTAGCCTCTCTTTCATTTAAGGGATTTTGAGTCTGTAAACTTCCTCAAGTCTGGGGATTGATTGAGGGATCATGACTTTATTTTTTTTTGTAATTGAATTTAGGTTTTTGTTCACTTGACCAAGAACTCTTCTGCTTATACAGATAAAATAAGAATGTAGTAGACTGTCCATCTATTACATGTGGTACCCTATGATCAACTAGCTAATGCCATAGTTCTCTGTGAGTCAAACTATTCTTATTACTGCTTTGACTATGCTGTCCATTTTGGTAGCCACACCTACCTTGTCTTTGAGGATTAAGTGCTGGAACTTGGCTTCTGTCAACCTAGGATCTGACCATCCCCATTGTGTTTAAGGATCCAAGTTCAGTGACAGCAGTTCCCACAGTAATGTCTGAATTATAGAGATAACAACTGTAGAGCTCTTCAAGAATAATAGAGTTGCTCTCCCAAATTTATTCCTCATGGTCCTGGTGAAAGGGGTGCCCTCTTGGCATTCTTCATTAGAGTGTGAAGTTCTTACACGAAAAATCCAACATTATGTTCCAATCTCTCTTAGCCTTTAGATACCATCATCTACATTATAAAAGGTTGATACTTCACTTTCAAGTAGATGTGGTATAAACAAAATCAGGTTCATGCAGGCCCTGAAGTCATTGAAGGCACAAGCATATTATAGGAGGAAGTACCTCAAATGCTCATGGACCCCACTCTCTTGCCACTTAGCTTCTATCTTCTATCTTCCTGCCCACACTTGTGGCCTTTTGGAGAATTTCCTATGATTTGTTGACTGAGGAAGGAAAAACTTGGGCATTTTTTATGATAATTCTGTACTGTATGTACATATCACAGGCAAATGGACAGCTGCAACTCTACAGCTTCTCTCTTGGAAGTCCCTAGAGGACAGTGGTGAAGTAAAATCCTCCCAGTGGGCATAATTCATGCAGTACACCTGGCTGTTCATTTTAATTGGAAGGAAAAATGTCCAGACATGTGATGGTTTACTTATTCATTCAGCTGGGTGATCAAAGATTTTGAAGGACTGTGAAGGAAAAAATGTTGACATGAAACTGAGGGGAGGTATGTGGATAGATTTTTTGTGTGTGTGCAAAAAAATGTGAAGAAATTTTCCAATGTAAAACTTAATAATGAAATGTATAGGATCACCCATTCTTTGCATGCCAATCAACTCCATTTCCCAGGCATTCCTTTCATTGAACAATGGACTAATTCACAAAGTTATCATGGTTGCAGAGATGGAAGTTATGTATGGTTTCAACAACATGAGTTACCACATGACCAAAGCTAGTCTGGCCATGACCACTCTAGACTGTCCAATTTGCATGTAGCATAGACTACATTGAGTCGAGTAGGGCACCATTCCACATAGTGTTGTACCAGCTAACCGGTGACAGGCTCATAACATTGGGCTGCTTCCATCATGGGAATGTTTGTGTTCTGATCTTATTGGAATACTCTTACTCTGGATATAGATTGCCTTCTCTGAACTCAATGATTTTGCAAAAACTGCCATTCATTAACTTGCAGAATATCTTATCCACTGTGGTGGCTCAGAGCTATCTACTCCAGAAAAACTTTGTCTTTAATTTAATCTAGTCTTGCAGGTATGAACCATTGTAAATATGACCTTTTAATGAGGTTATTTCAGTTAAGGTGTGGCACAGCTGAATTAGGATGGGTCACAGAGCATTACATGGAAGTTCACAAAAAGAGGGAAAGCTGCAGAGGGTTAGCCAGAAACCATATATCAATGGACCCCAGAAAATAAAGGAGAAGCCAGGAGAGACTGCAATGTGCATTGCTTTGTGGCAGAAATCCAAGGACCAAGGATCACTGGCCTCCAAACCCAGAACATCACAGTCTTCTGGGATAAAGCATCAGCATGATATTGCCTTGATTTTGGACATCTCCTAGACTCAAAACTGTGAGTCAATAAATTCCCATTGTTTAAGCTGACCCATTGACTGTTACTTGATTTAGCAGTCAGAAAACTAAAACATCCATCATCATGATATTCCAAATGCATTTCTTCTGATCTAAGATTTCACTTTGCAGCACATGAAATGTAGCAATGGACCCATGCTGAGGAAATTGACTTATCTTATCATGTTCCCCTTCATTCCAAAACACCTTGATTGAATGTTTGAATGACCTATTGAAGACTCAGTCACAGCATCAGCTGCATGGCAATACCTTGCAGCCCTGGATCAGTGTTCTTCAGGAGGATGTATATATGTATATACTCTGAATCGGCATCTAATGTTTGGTGCCATTTCTCCCATAGCCAGAATACATTGGTCCAGATTCAAGGAATGGAAATGAGAGTGTGTCAAAGGGGTGCTGATGCAAAGTACCAGAAATCTGTTGGCTTTTATAAAGGGTATTTATTTAGGGTAAAAGCTTACAATTACAAGGCCCTAAAGAGTCCAACTCAAGGTTACTTTCTCACCAAAGTCTCTTACCACATATTGAGGCATAATTGTGGGCAACCTCTGCCTGGTCTCCCTTTCATTCTTACTCTTAAGGCTCCATGGGTCCAGCTTCTTCAAACCTCAGCTATAGGCTGGCATAGGGCATATCTCTCTTCCCATGGCTTTAGCTGTTTGAGCCTTCTCCTTTCAGTCACATGGCAGAACCAAAATGGCCAAGTCCTCTCCTCTTCCATATCTTCTTCTGTGTGTCTTCTTGAGTATCTGTTTCTATCAGCCCACCAAAGGGATGGGGACTCAATCTTGAGTTATGCCCTACTGACATGGTCAAATCAAAGCCCTAATCTTGATCTAATCAAATAAACATAAAACCTTTGAATTTTAATACAATCAAAGGGTATCACATCCAGAGGAACAGACCAGTTTACAAACATTATATCTTTTTATTTTTGAAATTCATAAATAATAGACTGCTACAGAGTAGAACCACTCATTATTGCCCCAGTGTTACAATAACAAATTGTTGCCTACCTTAACTGTGACCTATGTCTCTGCTGGTCTTGAGATCTTAGTTACAAAGGGAGAATTGTTTCCACTAGGAGACATAAGAATCATTCCACTGAAGAGGATGTTAAGACTGCCACCCAGCATCTCTGGGCTTCTCATGCCTCAAAATCAACAGGCAATATAGGAAGTTCCTCTACTGGTTGGTGTGATTGATTTTGATTACCAAGCAGAAGTTGTCCTGCTATTACACAATGGCAGAATGGAAGAGTATGTCTGGAAAAGAAGTAATCCCTTAGGAAATTTCTTAGTACTACCATACCCTGTGATAAAATCAATGCTAAAGTAAGACAAACAAATTCATGCAAGACTACTAATGAAAGTTTGGATCACATCGAAATAAAAATATCATGTCCATCGGAAGTGCTGCCTGAGAACAAAAAGTATATGGAATAAACATTGAGAAAGGTAGTTATAAATACCACTAACTGCTTGGAACCCATTGCAGAAATGAGGAATATGTTTGCATGTGTGTACATGTGGCTGCATTAGTGTTTGTATATTGCTTTATCCAACTATTTATGCAAAGGCTCTACTCATTGTCATGTGCATTCTCTGAATCTCTCTTTATCTCAGCAATTAGCCAGTGGCTTGAGAGATACTTCTTTCAATACTTGGAGTGGAAAAGAAAATAAAATTACTCTCCCATTCTTTGCAGATTGGCTTTGAGCTGCTGAATTCCTACATTAAGTATGGATGCCTGCTACTCTGGCTTAAACTTCACCTCCTGCCAAAAGGCCAGTGAGAGGTGCAATTTTAGGTTTCTGTCAGGTCTTCCTTAGCATGTGTCTGACTGCACACTGCAGGTTGGATACCCCAGTATTTGTTAAAGCTCTTCAAGGCCCTTATTTTCACCAATAACCTTACTCCTCACCCTTGTCCTGTCCAGGCTTTTGGGTCTGTCTACTTCTTGAACCATTCTGTGCTGCTTAGCCCAGGTAACTATAGGTTGAATATGTCTTGAGATGTTTTATAAGATGCTACCTGGAAAGCTGCTCCAGCCTGAGATAAACAAAATGGATGTGAATCTCTCTGTCTGTCCCTCAGGAAAACACCAGAAATATCAGAATGAAAAATCACATTTAAAACTATAAGATCCATATTGCCTCCAGTGTAAACTATGTGTACACTGTTGCACTATGTTGCAGTAAATGGATTTGTCAGTGTTTTATATTTATTGGAATATAAAAAGAGAACATACATTTGATGAGTTTTGTATATAAATCAGTGTAGATTAACAAAGCACTCCAGGTGAATGTGGAGTAATATAGAGTTTTAATTTTTAAGATGTGTGTAAGCTAATGGGAATGATCAAGTAATATGGATGGAACATAGATGAGTTAGAATAATTGAAGAAGCAAATTCCTCCAATTATTTATAGTCCATGGAGTAGATTGGTTTTACATAGAAATAAGGGAAGTTCACATATTTTAACAAGATACCAGGAGAGAAGACACAGTCTGTGGGTACTGATACAATGATTTGTATATTTTATAGGATGAAGATGTGATTTTTCTCTTACATATACTATTATTTTCTTGTTAAAATAATATTAGTGCAGTATTTACAAACCAAGAGTGCAGTGGAAGGGCTACTGAAGTTTGAGGGGGAAAGAAACAATCCAATAGATCAAGGGGTATTATTAATAGCATCCTTGCATTTTAGATCATAAATTGAAGTGAAACCAAACTTTAAGAACTTACCTTCTTTTGAAACCATGTTCAGAAGTGAGGATAGGTACAGAATAGACAAAGCTTTGGATTTTTCCTTGTGAGCAGGGGTTCTTAACCTTTCTTGTTCCATGGACCCCTTTGCCAGTCAGATGAAAATCACAGATCCTTTACTAAGCTCATACTATACTGTGCATTATTTAATAAATATATCACACCCACACCAACATGATCCCACAAGAAAAATGTGTTTTTGAATTTCAATTCAAGCTCAGGGACCCCTTGTTAAGAATCCCTGCTTGTGAGTAAAGCAAACAGAAGAAGTAAGTTGTAGGTAAAGCAGTTTGAAAGGAATGAATTATATGGAATAAAGGAGAGATGAAAATATATTTCAAACAATTTAAACTTAATCTGTCAATATAATTAATATATTACATATACTCTCATGTCCTTTGCATGGTTGTTTTTAAAAAATACAGTGACAGAAATAGAAATAGCAAATTTTTTTTAGTATGAGAACTGGTTAAATAAACACATACTTAATGAAAGTATTTTTTACTATTGGGAAAAAATGCCTCTAAATAACTACCATATAAAAATTATGTTGATCAGTGCATCAGTTTGGAATTATGCACAAGATACAGTGATGATTGTGGTGATGATTTTGTTTTTGTTTTAATATAACAAATTTATTGAGATGCAATTTACATACCATTCACTTTTGCTTTGAAAGTGCAATTCAGTGGGTTTTAGTACATTTAGAGAATTGTGCAACCATGATCACTCTCTAATTTTAGAATATTTTCATCACCCCCAAAGAAACTCCAAGTATTAGCAGTCACTCCCCACTCCCATCCTTCCAGCCCTTTGGAAACCAATTTTCTAGTTTCTGTCTCTATTGGTTTGCCTGTATGGGACAATTTAGTTTAACAGAAAACATAATATGCAGCCTTTTGTCACTGATCATAATATTTGGCTTTTATCATTGAGCATAATGTGTTCAAGGTTTATCCATGTTCTAGCCTATAGCAGTACTTTGGGGAGAGAGACTGGGAGCTAATGGCAGGATATCACTTCTCATTTGGAACATTTCTGTTTTGTTTTGATAAAAAAAATAAATTAAAAATAAAACCAAAAGCATATGTATGATTTATGTAACAGGATCATATGGGTATGGGACTAATGTTATTTTCTCCTTTTTTATTCAGTAATATATATGTATATATCATATAAATGTCAATTATGATTTATTAAATACTAAGAAAAAACTATACAAGTACCCTTATGTTTATGTCTATGAAGGAAACATACATAACTAAAACAATATTAACTGTTACCCAAAAACCTATAAACCATGAAAAACTGGTTCATTCCAAGGAACACATTTATTTTAATCATAGGTGGTCAGTTAGTACATTTCACCATTAATAGTTTAATAGTTTAACACTATATTTACCTATAGTCAAATGTGCATGAAGTTAAAGGGTGAACATGACATGTATTTCCTACAAAACAGATATAAGAATAGTTTATTTGGTATACAATATTATTCTGTGTTTGTTAGTAAAATTGAATATATGAAATAAATATAAGGTTTGAAAATTGAAAGGTACAACGTTGTCTTTTTCCTTACATGATTATAATTACATACAGGCATAACTAAAAATATTTCATCAATAACAGAAATAATTCACTTTTACAAAAACCAAATGAAGGAAGCAATTGAAATATTTATTTAATTAGGCCACTAATATCTACAGAGAATAATGGAGGAATGGATCCAAACTAGATTTTAAATGAATTGTTAAATCCTTTGGAAAAAAACAAAGAATTGTACAGGGCTGCTATGGAAAAAAAATTCTAAATGATTTGTAGACAAAGACTTGGGCCTTGGAAAAATTAGAAAGTTATATCTTGGTTCTTAGATATCAAAACCCAAAATACAGTGAAGGAAAGACCAACCTTTCCAAGCAAGTCTCCAAAGCCAGAAGGCATAATGGAAATGGAAATTATATTTGACCTACATTAAATAAAATCTTGTGAACAAAATATTCCAACATATAAAATAAAAACATAACATTTTTATATATGATATGTATGAGATGGAGAGAGTCTAAATTTCTTGATACAGAGGAGCTTAAAGAAAGCAATAAAAACCAGTGAAAATGGTGAAAAATTATTGAAAGGATATGTCACATAAAAAATGATACAGACACTTTTTAAATTTTATTTAGCCTCACTCACAATTAGATATTTGACTCTCAAAACAATGAGGCAGTTTATATCTCCAGATGTAATGCTTAGAAATGCTGGCCTGAAGTACAAAGTTGTAATAACCTATGCCTTTTGAGATTTCCTTGCAGCTCTGGAAGTAAATGAACTTATTCCAATAAAGACTCTTTCAGACCAAGGACAAATGTGGTGGTGAATTTGGTTGTATCTCCAGGGTATTTACTAACCCAACTCAAGGAGGATAATTTTAAAATAGGGAGGAAGCACAGAACAGTAATTCTTTTTTGTTGTTGTTGTTGTTGTGGGTAAAAATCAAAATTTTTACAATACATACCAATATTTGTAAAATGATGTATAAATACATATGCATATATGTGCATTTGCTTACATAAATGTTATTTTATATATATATTCTTTTTTTTTTTCAAAGGTGCTTAGATTACCCAAATATTACCCAGAAACTACAGGGATTCCCATGCTCCCCACCTCCCACACCTCCCACAACATCCCACACCAACATCCTCCATCAGTGTGGCACATCAACCGCAATGGATATACACATCCTGGGGCCTTGCCACCAAGCATAGACCACAGTTCACATCATAGACCACACTCTCTCCCACACAGTTCTGCATGGTATATGCTGATGCAAAATGGCCTACATCCGTCGCCGCAGTGCCACTCAGGACAACCCCCAAGTCCCGGAAAAGCCCCTGTATTTCAACTGCCCCTCCCCCCTGCCCCGAAAATGTCCAGTGGCCACCGGCTCCACCTCACTGTTACAATTTCTTCAATTGCTTGAATCACAACATGTCTACAACAGAATACCACCAAGTCCACACTAGTCCACAGTTCCTCCCCCAATCCTGAGGGGACTGGGATGGTGATGTCCACTCCACCTCCAAGTGAGAGAGGGCTTATATCCCATGGATACGGTGGATGGGATTATCCTGCCTGCAGCTGCAGGCCCTCTCCATTCCCTGGGATGGCCAGAACAGCAATTCTTGGTATTTGGTCTACTCTGTCTGGGTGAGATTGTGTTTAAGGTCATGTACTGCAGTTGAATGAACCCAGCTAAAATCAGACAGTCCTTGGTCTGACCCCATTCTGCTACCTACTTTGTTCTGTTATCCTAATCAGATTTCTTCACTTCATTTTATCATTCATTTTATCATCTTTAAAGTGGGGATAATAGGTCTGCTGTGAAGCTCCGAAGAGGTAACATGTAAGGTGGACAAAGGAAGAGTGTAAGAGAATTAGCTATTAGTTTATCCTCTGGAAACTCATGAGAAGAGGTAGAAGGGTCTTCCACAAAGCCATGCATTTGGAAGTTGCTGGAACTTTGTGTATCCCATTAACTTGGGGTTAAAAAACATTGGTATTTGAGGTCAGCTAAATAAGGAGAAGCCCTGTGCTGAAGAGGAAGGTCAGTGTGTCACCTCTGCAATAGTTTTTTATTTTATTTTATGATATTATCCTGGAATCTAGGTCCATAATAATAATCTAGGCCCAAAATACATCATGAACAGAATCCTGGGGTTTAAGGTGAGGCCATCTGGGTTCAAATGCTGGCTCTACCTTGTATATGTGGTGTGACCTTGGCTAAATCATTAAGCTCTCTGCAGGTCAGATCCCCCAGTTTAGTGGGAACATCATGAGTGATTTTGAGCATCGATGTAAATTATATTAAAGAATTTGTGTAAACCATTGACCACGGTTAGTAGCTTCAATATTTTTTCATCACTTGTAACAAATGTACCATACTCATGTGAGATGCTACTAATAGGGGAAAATGTGAGAGGCACAGGGGTGGCAGTACATGGGAATCCTCTATATTTTTAATGTGACCTTTCTGTAACTTAAAGCTTCTTTGAAAATAAAATGAAAAAAATAAGACACTGGTGGAGCATAAAGAAGAAATTGTAAATATACATAAAAGATAACAGATCTTATGGTGATAAAAGGCACAATGTGAAAAATGGTTTTGTTTTTGGGGAGGTTTTGGATTACAGAAAAGTTACAACTATGGCAAGGGAGGATGACCTTTTGGCGCATAAGTAAAGGTATATACCAAACAAATATATAAAAACACATACAGAGCAAAAGAGCCCTCATGTTGTGTTTATATATTTCAGTTAGGATCTTTGAACTAGTGTGATACCAGAACAGAAAGTATACAAATACCAAACTTGGTAAACAGCAGAGTTTACTGTTTTTCTCTAAATGAATATACTCCAGACAAAAGCATCATGGTACTTAACAGTAAGACAATTAGGGCTTTGCTTTCCTTTATCATTAGCTGTAATATTTGAGACACATACATTGAGGATAATGTAAACTTTACATGAATTTTAAGAAAACAGAAGACTTCAAATAAAGTTCATTGGGTGCTGCTGAGCATTCCTTTCCTCCCAAGAGCTTTGGGTTATTGATTCTTTTCCATCCATCTCCTCTACAGATAAAGATTTCTTGATAGACAGTTCTTAGAAACACTGCTCCTTTTAAGACAGATTTTCCAATTTCCGTTTATATACATTTTATCTTTATTTGGCTTCTTTCTTTTGTTTTGCAATTTCTATAGAATAAACTCTGCATTTTTTAAAAGATATCAATGAAGTAGTTACTTGT
>JAQZBX010038715.1:0-23302 GCA_029593785.1 Cabassous unicinctus | reverse complement strand
TAAGTCACTTAATGAGAGAATTGCTAAAAGTTGAATTGAGAATTTCCTAGTTAATAAAGAACGTAGAATTCGAGATTATAATGTAGCTCAATTTTTCCTCTCTATTAATGTCAAAAAAAAATCAGAAGAATATAATAAAAAAGTTTAGAAAAAGAAGAGGTATCCAAATTCTAGATATTCTATCGATAAGTAGACTAGTGAACCTTATTCAGAAAACAAATCCATTTATTCTCTAAGAATGAAAGAGTATGATTTTGGAGCTTTAAATAAAAAAAAAAATCAAAGAATGTTTGATGCTATAGAGGTTTAAATGGTGTCTCCCATAAAAGATATGTCCATTCTCTAAGCCCAAGAATCTGTGAATGTGACCTTATTTGGAAAAAATGTCTTTGCATATGCAATTAAGTTATAGATCTTGAGATGAGGTCATCCTGGATTATCCAGGTGACCCCTAAATTGAATGACACATGTCCCTATAAAACACTCCCAGAGGAGAGACATATGAAGAAGAGAAGTCCATATGAAGATGGAGGCAGAGATTAGAGTGATGCAGCCACAAGCCAAGGAACGACTGGAGCCACCAGAAGCTGGAAAAGATATAGTAGAATCTCCCTAGCACTTCAGGGGGAAGCATGTTGCTACCAACTTCTTGAATTCAGAAATCTACCCTCCAGAATTTTGAGATAATAAATTTCTCTTGTTTAAGCCAATAGCATGCAGCAACAATAGGAAACTAATACTGACACATTCTGCAAGATAAATAGAAATTCTCAGAATTAGGTTTTTTTGCATCAATGATTTATATAATTTACTGAAATAAGATTATTTGATAAATAAAGCCCTTGCTTTGTCTTCCAGATGATATCTAATCTTCCCACCACTATCATTCCTCAGATGCCTGCACTTTGTTACATTCCAAAGTTATCTATAATCTTCACCTACTCTCAAATACTCCAGGAAGTAGGATGATAGTGATGTAGAAAATACCAGGGATGGGGAAAGGATGTTTCTTTCTTATATTAGATGGTAATAAAAATGCTCAACTGATTGTTTTAAACCTCTCTATTTAACTTTCCTTTTTAAAAATAAAACATTTATATTTTGATTATATAGTTAAGGCAGTCCAGATTCTTAAACACATCATTTAATAAATGAAATCAAATTCTTATGGGACATATTCTTAATGTCACTTCCTAACTTTGTGGTTTCTTTTGGATGGTTTCCTGGGTTAATGTTGCACAGCAGTAATCCTGGTGTTGATCTTCATCTCACGTAGAAGTGATTTCTTCTTTCTAGGTTTCATTTTTATGGTTTTTTGTTTTTTTCTTCAGGAAATTCTAAAGTTAAAAATCTCTCTTCTGTGAAAGGGAAATTCACCAAGCATATTAGAAAAGTGTTTTAACTTCCAATGTTTTAAAAAATTATTATAGATTCACAAAATAAATTCAAATAAACAAACCTGAGGTTATGATGGAAACAGTCTGTTTCAGTGGAAAAAGCACAATATTTTACATGATTGTCATAGCTGAAAATAGCTCCATCTTTTAACACTAGATGAAAATAGAGGTCAAGCCTTCCTTTATTCTCTGAGATGATTGCCATTTCTTGTTTTCACTTATTTATTCATTTTAGTTTATCTCATTATGCAAAGTAGTGTGTGACATGATGATTCATAATAGTGGCAAGCAAGGTGTTGATTTGTTTTTGTGCCCCCTTTTATAGTCAATTTCCATCCCTAAAGTGTGGATTTGACAAAATAAGATTGTTAATCTATTTTATTGTTCAGTAAAATAAATATGATGTTTCTTTCCTTGGTCATTTTCTAAATTAGTTTTATGTGTTAAATATTATGTTTTCTTGATCTTATCAGTGCATCTATTTCAGCTATTTATCCAATTCACCTTTAAGGAGCTTTTGTAAAATTCATAAATGTAAGGATATGTATCTTTCTCAGAGGTTACCTGGTTAGAAAATGTTCCTGGCCTACTAGTTAATAACATATTTTATCCCTATAAGATAGAGATTCCATAAGTCATTGAGCAGGTATTATTCGATAGTCTTGGGGGCATTTATTGGCAAATTTTTCACATACATAATGTTGTTTTATAAAGGGCTTATATCTCTAATAAAATGAGATTCTTTTTCAATGTGACATTTCCAGCAAAGGCATAGTAACAAATTAAAATTCACACATTATATGCTAACAGAAAAGAGGACACATTCTTATTTAACATATATAAATAAGTATTCATGAAAAGTAAAGTTATCTTGAATTATATTTACCCATTGTTTTGAGTAGTTATTGAGACAAGCCCAATTATGATATGCTATTTTCCCTACAGAAACATTGGTCTTAAGATTTCCTGACCATTTATCAGTTTATAATGTATGTTCAAATATTTCATGTGGGTTGATTTTTTTCTAAGATCTAAATGGTCCATAAGAAAATAATATGATATTTAAAGGGTGTTAGGTTTTTTGTACAAATATAACTTGTTAAAATGAAGGTTAGAGATAGATCCAAAGATGTCCTCACATGTGCTCCTGAGAATATAGTGGATTGACACAAATTAAATTTCTCCCATTAGCTTCTGTTTTCCTATCGTAGGTAATTAATTCTTCTACAGTTTTTGTTTTTCAGCAATATGGGCTAAAAGTGTTCTGAAAATCATGCCAACATCTGATATAGGTGTTTGAAGAAAAACTGTCAATTTCTACTGGAAAATCTAGAACCCATGAGAAATCATTAAGGCTACCTGGTAGAGTTCTTTAACTTTGTTTTCTTTTTATTAATTTTCCGGGCTCACTATTAGATCTGTTTTTGTACCTTGAGCATTAGGACAATTCTGAGTGTAGGCAAAAACCCCTTTTGGTTCTGTTTGATTTATTATGCTAAGTAACAATGACAGAATAGAGACTAATGGTATTCTCTATAGAGGTATAATAGATGTTAAAATATGGAGAGAGTGAAGGCATTTAAAAATCTCTAGGAGTTTTAAATTTTTGCATGAGTTGTGAGTTCTGGTTGTTATTAATTTTCAAGGGTTTTTAAACCTAGACACACTCATGTACATATTTTAGTTTTCCAGTCTTGGTATAAGAACATGAGGATGATTCAGTTCACCGTAAATGAAATACCATTATTGAAACATTTATTTCAATAAGACTTTATTTAGGTAAATTTATTTTAGTGAGGTTGTGCTTTTCTTTTTCATTGCCAGCTCTTCTGAACCCATGTAAATTTTCCTTTTTTAAAAAACTTTAAATAGTAAGTGACATAATGTTAGTTTATCCAGACCATAACAATAGTATGAGAAAATTACAATATTTAAATTACTTACGCTTCTTTAAAAAGTAAATCCACATGTTGTAAAATCATAATTTGCCATATATGATAAAATCGGGGCAGGGGAAACATAGCTGTTTTCAAATAAAAACTATCAAACCAGTCTAATTGGTGAAATATTCACCATGGTTCAAAAGATTATATAAAATTTTATATTTACTAACCACACCTTAATTAACTTTTATTAGTGCATTTTTCTTAGTGCATTTTTATTAGCAGCTGTGTTTGTTTTTTACCTTTAATCTAGCAAGAACTCGTTGAACTATTCACAAAATTCTTCTGCATACTGCAGGCTGATACTTTATTTAAATGGAGAGTGAAAATTCAAGCATGAGTGATTAAATTTATCTTCTTAAAACTTTTGACATTAGATGTTCACTTATTAATCTCTTTAACTTATCAACAAATCATTTAAATGTAAAATATTTATGATTGAATTTATTAACCACTTTCAGTATTGGCTAAATTTAAGCAATCTGTGTAATCAAAAATGCTTGCAGAAGATGGCAGTAGTATTGGCAGCATAGGTTTTATACCACCACGCATCATAAAAGATAGAACAATAAAAAAAGAAAACAAAATCACATGGCAAACATTTTAGGCATATTAGTCAGGCAAAGGGCTGCTTATGCAAAATACCAGAAATATGTTGGTCTTTATAAAGGGTATTTATTTGGGGTAGAAGTCCACAGTTACCAAGCCATAAAGCATATGTTTCTTCCCTCACCAAAGTCTTTTGCTACATGTTGGAGCAAGGCAGCTTCCGACGTTTGCCAGGGTTCAGGCTTCTTGGGTTCCTCTCTTCCCGGGGCTCCGTTTCTCTCCAGGCTTAGCTCTTTTGTTTCCTTCACAAGGTCAGCTGTAGACTATGAGGCTCTCTAGGATTTGCTTCTCTCCACAAGGCCAGCTGTAAAACTGTCAGGCAAATGGCTCATCTCTATCCTGGGGCCTTCTTTCTTTCCTCACGACAAAGCTCTCTTACTTCCCGGGGCTCCAGCTCGAGACTCCAACATCAGAACTGCTTCTCAAAACTGCTCCCTCTGTCCTTTGCCTTCCCTTTTAGATTCGATTCCCGTACTCACCAAAGGGTGGGGCTCAACGGCCTACTGATGTGGCCCATTTAATGCCCTAATCATAACTTAATCATGCTCATATTAGCATACCAGTTTACAAGCATGATCCAATATCTATTTTTGGAATTCATAATTACATCAAACTTCCAAATGGCTACACTCCACCCTCTGAATTCCAAAAATACATTACAATATTCAAAAAACCTTAAATCAGTGACAATGCAAGTTCAAAATTATATCATAATCAATTCAAAGAAATACAGTTTGTCTTCAGGCATAATCCCATCTGCTATAGACCTCTGAAACTTACAAAACCATTTAACTGCTTCCAATAAACAAATGGAAAGACAAAGGATAAACATTTTCATTATCATAAGGAGAAATTGGGATGTTAAATATGAGTCATGTATCCTCTACAGTTCAGTAAACTTGCAGAGCATCATCCATTCTATATCAAAGTCTGATAGTCATTCTTAAGATGATGGTTTCTTCTCCTTGGGGCCATCTGGGAACCCACCCTTTCCACAGGCTTGCCCAGTGGCCATTTTCTTGGTTCCACCCTCATCTGGATGTTGACCAAGCTCCAGACCTCGCTGTCCAAGGGTGTTGGGGTGATTGCCACACCTTACCCAATCTTTGGGTAAGAGTCTTAGCCCCCTAGTACAGTGAGATGAAGACAACATTCCCCCTAACCTTTGGCATACAGGTTCAACTCTCTCAGAGCAATGGGTGGGCCACTTGACCTTCTCTAATCCATGGGAGACAGGTACACCCCTCTCAGACCTATGGGATGCTGACCTTAATCGCCCTAATCTTTGAGGAATGTGCTCCACCCTCCCTGTACCCTGGGGCAGCAAAACTCTTCCTGAATATTGGGTGGGAACATCTACCCTCTTCAACTGCTGGGGCAAACTCATCCTCTCTGTACACATGGGTGGGACTCCTCTCTTGGCCCAAGGCAATGTCTTAATTCCAGATCTCAGCTTCCATGGGTTTCTTCTTAAAGCTGTTTCTCTTTCAATCTTTCCTTTCCATGTCCTTTTTTGTCCAAACTGACAGTGGTTTTGTTCATAAAGCTCTCTCAAGAACTTTGTTGGTTTAGCACGCAGGAAAGAGGGGTCTAAGCCATCAGACAGTAAGACTTTCCACAAGTCTTTCCGAGACAACTGCATCTTCAATTCTGATTTACAAGTTCCAGGTTTAGCAAAGTCTTCAAATCAGACACTTTCATCTGGGAACTTGATTTCCAGAAACTTGGAAATTCCAGAGTTAGTTTCTGTTTTCTTTGTGCCCAAAAGTTCAGTCATCTAGCATTTTGCTATAAGCTGCAAGGAGAAGCCAAGCCACATTCTCCGAGTTTACCTTGGAAAGTTTTTCAGCTAAATTCTCAGGTTCGCCATTTTCAAATTCTGTCTTCCATATAACACTGGGAGTTAATCTTTCCAAGTTCTCTGCAACTTTAAAACATGGATCGGCTTTCCTCCAGTTTCCAATAATAGTTTCATCATTTACTTCTAAGGCATCATAAAAAGTCTATTTAGCATCCATACTCCTGTCAACAGTCTCTTCAAAGTGATCTAGGCCTTTTCCATCAAGCATTCCACAATTCCTCCAAAAAATACCCCTTACCCATTTATAAAATCATTCCAACATTTTGGTAATTGCAAAAGCACTTCCCCACTCCTCGGTATCAAATTCTGTATTAGTCAGCCAAAGGGGTGCTTATGCAAAATGCCAGAAATATATTGGTCTTTATAAAGGGTATTTATTTGGGGTAGAAGTCCACAGTTACCAAGCCATAAAGCATACGTTTCTTCTCTCACCAAAGTCTGTTGCTACGTGTTGGAGCAAGGCAGCTACCGACGTTTGCCAGGGTTCAGGCTTCTTGGGTTCCTCTATTCCCGGGCCTCTGTTTCTCTCCAGGCTTAGCTCCTCTGTTTCCTTCACAAAGTCAGCTGTAGATTATGAGGATCTCTAGGCTTTGCTTCTCTCCACAAGGCAGCTGTAAAACTGTCAGGTAATGGCTCGTCTTTATCCCGGGGCCTTCTTTCTTTCCTCACCACCAAGCTCTCTTACTTCCCTGGGCTCCAGCTCAAGACTCCAACATCAGAACTGCTCCTCAAAACTGCTCCCTCTGTCATTTGCCTTGCCTTTTCTATTAGATTCCTGCACCCACCAAGGGGTGGGGCTCAACACCCTACTGATATGGCCCAGTTAATGCCCTAATTATAACTTAATCATGTTCATATTAGCAGACCCGTTTACAAGCATGATCCAATATCTATTTTTGGAAGTCATAATTACATCAAACTTCCAAACGTCTATAGTAGGTGATATTCTTTCCCCTTATATTCCAAAATAGAAACAGATGAACACAGACTATATAAAACTAAGAAATGAAAGAGCACACAGTGTACCTGGGCATATAAACTCACAATTAACCATTTACCAGGACAATGTCTATTAATAACACTGATGTTAAAGGAAAAAAGAACAGGGAAAAAAGTAAATAAAAAGCACCAAGAAAATATATCTCTTAGACATCAAAATGAAAAACCATGAATTATAAGAAAAATGAATATTGGTACATCTTCAGAATTATCAATGGTATTTTATGTCAGCAGAAAATGGAGTACCATATTTTAGATACACATGGAAAGAAAAAGTGTGCCTAAAATGTGATAGCCAGCAAAATTAACCTTTAAATATAAGTGGCACACAGAAACTGTTATCAACACAGAACTACTCCTTTGGTTCTAGTAACAGCCAAAATTACTACAGATATATTGATATAGTGGAGGTGAGAATGAATACATAATTATCTGTAGATTTAAGTCAAAATTTGGGTCAATGCAAGAGATTTTGATACATCATGGCCATAGGTTTTGAAAACGTGAAATTAGCAAATGGAGGGAAATAGAGATAGTAATGTAAAAATAGCAGTTTTCAGTAATCATAATACATGATGATGGTCTTGCTATTTTTATTTTGTTATGAGTATATATGAATATAGAGATAAAACAAACTATTATTATGGAATAATCTATTTCCCTCTTTTCTTGAAAACCAGTGCATGCTGTGGGGAAGACATAAGATTCTTGTAATTTAAAAGAGACAGAGCATAAATCCATTGATGCTAAATTTGCATTGAAAATATAACTATGAACTGATTGTGTGAGTGTGTATGTTCATGTCCTACCACATCTATCAACTAAAAAGGTCTAGAAACAATGACCAACCCAGTAGCAATAAGCATCCTCAGTGTCCAGAACTAATCAAAAGCAAAGGTGTTATCAAACTTATCACATTTCTAATGTCATGTCAAAAGAATTGAATAGTCAAACTCTCCAATCAAAAGACACAGACTAGTGGAAAAGATAAGAAAATATGAGCCATCTACAAGCTGTTTACATGGGAGTCACCTAAAGCCTAAAGATACAAATAGATTGAAATGGGAAGGCTAGGAAAAGACATCCCATGCATGCAGTAACCTAAAAGAAGCTGGATTGGCCATCCTTATATTGGATGAAATAAACTTTAAAAACAAAGCTGTTATTAGAGACAGGGAGGGGCATTATATATTAACAAAAGGGGCAATTCATCAGGAAGAAATAAGGATCATAAATGTTTATGCACTTTACCAGGAAGCCACAAATTACATGCAGCAAACACTGGCAAAAGTGAAGGGATTAATAGATGCATTTACAATAATAGTTGGATAATTCAATACACCACTCTTATCATGGATAGAATATTTGGGTAGAGGATCAATAAAGAAACAGAGAGCCTGAATAATATGATAAATGGACTAAACCTAATAGACATACACAGAACTTGCATCCCAAACAGCAGGATATACATTATTCTCAAGTGCTCATGGATCTTTCTCCAGGATAGACTATATATTGAGTCACAAAGCAGATCTTAATAAATTTAACAAGATTGAAATTATACAAAGCATTTTCTGGGATCATGGTGGAATAAAGTTGGAAATCAACAACAGGCAGAAATAGGGAATATTCACAAATATGTGGAGATTAAACAATGCACCCTTAAATAAATAATCAGAGGGTCAAAGAAAAAGAAAGAGCTAAAATCAGTTACCTAACTATACAGCTGGAGGAACAAGAAAAAGAAGAGCAAACTATTTCTAAAGCAAGCAGAAGGAATGAAATAACAAAGATCAGATTAGAAATAAATGAAATTTAGAACAAAAAACAATAGAGAGAATTAACAAAATGTAAAGTTGGTTCTTCAAGAAGATTAATAAAATTGACAAACCTATAGCTAAACTGACAAATAACAAAAAAAGAAGATGCAAATGAATAAAATCAGAAATGAAAATGAGAACATTACTACTGATCCAAAGGGATAAGAAGATATTATGAACAACTGTACACCGGAAAACTAGACAATGCAAATGAAATGAAAAAAATCCTAGGAACAAACAAACAACCAATAGTAACCATGGAAGAAATAGAAGACCTCAACAAACCAATCACAAGCAAAAAGATTGAAATAGTCATCAAACAACTCCCCAAATGAAAAGCCCAGGACCAGATGGCTTCACAGGTGAATTCTACCATGTATTTCAAGAAGATTTAATACCAATCTACTCAAATTCTTCCAAAACATTGATCAAGAAAGAACACTATCAAACTCTTTCTACGAAGTCAACATCACCCTAATAGCAAAACCAACTAAAAATATTATGAAAAAAGAAAATTACAGACCCTTTTCCCTAATGAATACAGATGCAAATCCTGAACAAAATACTTGCTAACTGAACCCAACAACAAATTAAAATAATTAAACAGCACAATCAAGTGGGCTTTATCCCAGGTATGCATGGGTGTTTCAACACAAGAAAATCCATCAGCATATTACACCACATTAATAAATCAAAGAAGAAAAATCACCTGATCATTTCGATTGATGCAGAAAAGGCATTTGACAAAATACAGCACCCTTTCTTGGTAAAAATACTCTTACAGGAATTGAAGGAATTTTTATCAACATGATAAAGGGTATATATGCAAAACCTATAGCTATATTGTATTCAATTCTGAAAGATTGAAAGCTTTCTTGTTGAGATCGGGAACAAGACAAAATTGTCCATTGTCACCACTCTTGTTCAATATAGTTCTAGAGGTTTTACCTAGAGCAATCAGGCAAGAGAAAGAAATAAAAGACTTCCATATTGGAAAGGAAGAAGTAAAACATTTACTATTTGCAGGTGATATGCTCCTATACCTAGAAAATTCAAAAAAATCTACAACAAAACAACTAGAGCTAGCAAGTTAGCAGAGTGGCAGGATACAAGATTAATACTCAATAATCAGTAGTGTTTCTATACACTAGTAATGAGCAATCTGAGGTAGAAGTCAGGAAAAAAGTTCCATTTACAGTAATGACAAAAAGAATAAAATATTTACTAAAAAACTTAACCAAGGATGTAAAGCACTTGTATTCAGAAAACCACAATGCATTGCTAAAAGAAATCAAAGAAGACCTAAAGAAATGGAATAACATTTTGTGGTCATGGATTGGAAGACTAAATATCATTAAAATGTCAATACTACCCAAATTGACATAGAGATTCAATGCAATCCTAATAAAAATTTCAACAGCCTGTTTTACAGAAATGGAAAACACAATTATCAAATATATTTGGAAGGGCAAGGGGCCCAAATAGCCAGAAATATCTTAAAATGGAAGAACAAAGTTGGAAGATCCTCACTTTCAGACTTTAAATCATATTACCTAGTTACAGTGGAAAATAAACAGCATGGTGCTGGCATAAAGATGGACAGATAACCAATGGAGCCAAATTAATGGTTCAGAAACAGACCCTCACATCTATGGTCAAGTGATTTTTAACAAGGCTTTCAAGCCCACTTAGCTGGGGTAGAGAAAAGTCTATTCAACATGTGGTGCCAGGAGTTGATAGCCATATCCAAAAGAAAGAAATAGGACCCCTACCTCACATGGTATACAAAAATTAAATCAAAATGTATAGAAAACCTAAATATAAAAGTGAGAACCATAAAACTCCTAGAAGAAAATGTAGGGGAACATCTTCAAGACTTGGTGGAAGGTGGTCGGCTCCTAAACCTTACACTGAAAGTATAAGCAATGAAAGAAAAAATGAATAAATGAGATCTCCTCAAGCTTAAACACTTTTGTGATTCAAAGAACTCTGCCAAAAAGGTGAAAAGGCAGCCCACATAATGGGAGAAAATATTTTCAAACCATGTATTTGATAAGGATTTGATTTTCATGCTTTATAAAGAGATCATACAACTCAACAATAAAAGAACAAGCAAATCCAATTTTAAAATGGGCAAAAGATTTAAATAGATATTTTTCCAAAGAAGAAATAAAAATGGTGAAAAAGCACATGAAAACACCTTCAATATCATGAACTATTAGGGAAACGCAAATCAAAATTACAATGAGATATCATCTCACACCTCATAAAATGGCCTTTATTAAACAAAACAGAAAACAGCAAAGGCTGGAGACCATGTGAAAAAAGAGGAATACTCTTTTACTGTTGCTAGGAATGTAAAATATTGCAGCCTATGTGGAAGACAGTTTGTTGTTGCCACAGGAAGCTAAATATAGAAATGCCATATAATCCGGCAATCCATCTACAAAGAATATATCCAGAGAACTGAAGACAGTGATGTGAACAGACATTTGAATACTGATGTTCATAGCAACGTTATTCACAGATGTCAAAAGATGGAAACACCCAAAGTGTCCCTCAATCAATAAATGGAAAAACAAAATATGAATACCTATGATGGAAAGCTATGCTCCTGTGAGAAGAAATGAAATTGGGACATAGGTGACAACAATGGATGAATCTTGAAGACATTATGCAGAGTGAAATAGCCAGACTCAAAGGACAAATATTGTATGCTCTCACTAATAAGAACTAAATACTAAGAATAAACACATGGAGTTAAAAATCTAGAGTATAAGTTACTAGGATATGCGATGAGGTACTGAGAAGGGCTATGTTGCAGTTTGGCATTGTTTTTGAGTTCCAAATAATAGATATTGGATTATGTTTATAAACTGGTCTGTTACTCTGGGTGTGATTAAATTATGATTTAGGCTTTGATTGGGCCACATCAGTAAGATGTTGAGGGGTGAGGACTCACAGAGAAGTCACAATGCAGTGAAGGGAGGTTGGAGTTTTGATCCTGGAGTTTGGGAAGTAAAGATGCAGGACAAGCAACTACATAAGAAAAGAGAGGAGGTTTCATTAGACATGGCAAAGACCCCAGGAAGAGAGATGAGTTGTTTGCCTGATAGTCTATAGCTGGCTTTGTGGAGAGAGCAATGCTTCTGAGCCCAGAGAGAAATGAGCCCTGGGAAGAGAGGAACCCAGGAAGCCTGAACCTTTGCAGACATCGACAGCCATCTTGCTCCAATACATGGCAACAGACTTTGGTGAGGGAAGTAACTTATGCTTTATGACCTGGTAACTGTAAGCTTCTACCCCAAATGAATGCCCTTTACAAAAGCCAACAGATTTCTGGTATTTTGAATCAGCACCCCTTTGGCTGACTAATACAGGGTACTTATCTTAATACATGCAGAATTTTTAATTAGCTTGACTGTAGACGTGTGGGAATGGATAGAATTGATGGCAACACCTTATAGTGAGTATAACTAACACAGCTGTTTTAAAAATGGCATTGTTGCGGAAAAGAGTATTCTAGGGATATAAATGTCAATTGAAAGAAAGCTAGAGAATAATCTAGGGACTGAATAGTATGGTGAATGAGGATTGTGGTTAATAGTACAAATACAAGACTGTTCTGTGAACTAGAACTAAAGTACATCACTATTACAAGGTGGTAAGAATATAGAGATGTATGGGAAAAATACAATTAATGTAACTTAGGGATATAGTTAACAGCAATGTTATAATATTCTGGCGTCAAAGTTAGAGAAGGTACTGTGTTAATAATAGGAGGGTAAGGAAAAAATACACCAAATATACTCTCTAGTCCATAGTTAGTGGTAATAATCTGATGATGTTCTCTCATATTCTGTAACAAATGTTCCACAACAATCTAATGTATTGGTGGAGGGGTGTTGTATGGGAATTCTGCACATTGTCTGTGATTGTTTCATGAGTTCACAACTTCTCTAATAAAAAACATATATATTAAAAAAAAAAAAAAAGGAACTGAACAGGACATTTCGTAGATCCCGCCCCTGTGGTGGGGCCCAGTGGATGCCTTGTTAGCCAGAGCTTGGAACAGATTCATGGCCCGTGATCCATAGAGTTCAATGGCTAAGTTGAGGTACCCTGCACTGGGGCCTTATAATCCAATTATTCTCCCCCGTTGTTCAAAAAAATAATAAAAAAAATTGAGATTTCAATTTTAAGTGACTTCTCCTGGCCAAAAGGGTACAGTTTTAGTTTCAAAAATAAGAAAGAAAAGCCATGGATTTTATCTTATCAAATATGTTTGAATACATGAGTCCATAATGATATTAATAGAAAAAAGTGCAAAATCATTTGGCCACCTTCTGAGCAAACAAGGAAAGGATTAGTTGTCTTGAAAACATGATGAATAAAAACAAAATATCAAATATTTTCCACTCCTTTTCTATATTAACTATAGCACTGGGTAACCAAATAGGAGAAAGGTTACTTCTTATAATATTACTAAAGCTAAAATGAAAAAAAGCAAACAAACAATAGCTTGATGAATTAAAGACTCTAGGTTTGAGCATCAATGATTGCTGACATCTAAAAAAAAAAGAAAACTAAAAACTATGTTCCACCTAATTAAAGAACCCAGCATCACCTGTGGTCTAGTCTAAGAAATCAAATCTGAGTCTGATCAAACCTCTGGAATCAGTTTCCAATTTTCATGAAATATGGAGGACAAAGGAATATGTAGAATTTCACAATGGATATGCAATCCACTAATTCCAGACTGTGAGATATACTAAATATCAAATGACCTGGTTTGCCATCAACTAAATTATTCCCTGCAGAGGTTGATTTTGTGACAGTCCTTGCTTCACTTTCTGAAAGGTCTTCTAGATCCTTAAAGCTTGGTAAGTCTTTTCATATTTTCTATTTTGTGAAAGGGGTTTCAACAATAACCTTCCAGAAGACAGCCAGTCAATAATGGACAGAAGGCCCTACCTTGGCCACATCTATATTCCCTCCCCAATCTCAGGGCTTCTTTAAGTTCAGGGAGCATAATGAACGCATGTGTGTGCTACCACACTGTGGGGGGAGGAGGGAGGATCACAGATTATTTGTAGTGCATAGTAGTAATTTCCTCTTTAAAAATTGTAAAATGGGCATACCATCTCTAGTTGCATTAGGCCCAAATGCTGGGAGTTTGCTTTTTTCCTTTTTTTTTTTAAATCTTGAAGAAAATGTAGCACATTCCACAGTTACCAAACAAAAAGAAAGGGGACTGTTTCCACTTGTTAAAGGCTGCCAATGCAATATATCATAAATGTGTTGGCTTTTATAATGGAAATTTAATAGGTTAAAAGCTTACAGTTCTGAGGTTGTGAAAGTGTCCAAATCAAGACATCATCAAGAGATGTTGGTTCACCAGTTTGACGCTGTAGGCGAGCAGGCACTTGGTGGCATTATCTAAAGAGGCTTTCTCTCCAAGGTCCGCTGTGGGTGATCAAGCACATGGCAGGGCACAGTGCCTGTCCACTCATCTCACCTATCTTCTCTGGGCCTCATCGCTTCAGCTTCAAGCTCCTCCATGGGCCTAACTTCTCGGGGACCTTTGCACTCTTCTGATTCCAGCCTCTTGTTTCCAGGACCTCTCCTTTTGTCTCTGAGGCTTTTTCCTGTGTGTCTCTACTTTTTATCTTCCATTTTTAAAGGTCTTCAGCAAGAAAACCAAACCCACCCTGGGTTTCGCCTAACTGAAGTAATCACATTTCTATTTTCGCTTCCAATTCCATGTCCATGAACTTAACTGGATGTCCCCTTCTGTGTTCCTGTAGCTGTGGCTTTCCAAAATCTATCATTGTGTATTACATTCTCATACCAGGTTTATCTACCTGCCAGACAGAAACCAGATATCTGAAACAAGTTCCCAGATTGGTACCTCTGAGTCTTCCTGTATTGGGTCCCCTTTGGTTTAAAAGCTGTGATTGTTACAGAGGCTGCTGACTCTGGTCACCCCACCACAAACCAATCTAGGGCAAGTCATCCTGGAAGGCAACCTGATAGTGTGGTGATTTCGGTGAGGATATGTTTACTATTATTTATTGAGTTGTGATGTTGCTTAGGGGAAACCATCATAATGAGTAATACTATTACTACTAATAATAATGATAAGAATACTAAAGTTTAAGTTATAAAAACATCCACACTTTCACAACAGACAAATTTTATCAAATGATTCAAATATACCAGAAGAATTTTGGGAATGTCTTTTCCCTGTAGTTTATAATCTATTTTATCTGGAAATTATCCATGATTAGGAATATTATATTATGTACGAGTTTAAAAGTCAGGAAAATTCAGGATAAGAGGTTTAGGGTCAGAGGATATATATTATTTCATATTTGCATTCTAAGGCACTATTCTAGTGAGACTGTGGGTCAAGATAAATTTCATTAACATTTTCTCACAGCCATAGAGATTTATTTAAAACATCTTGTGTAAGCTCATTTCTGTATTTCTATGGGGGCTGTCTCAACCCCCAATTACTATCTTTCTGATTTCTATGGAGGTCAAAGAGCACTTCACAAACCAAAAGTAATCTTTCTCATTTCATGACCATTTATTTCCATCACAAATTCAGACCTATTCATACAATTATTTTACAAATCAAGCAAAGCTCCCCCACTACTTGTTTTTTAGCCAGTGTTCTCTGCTCTCTAAATCATGCAAAAACAGCTTGAATCTTTAAAACTTTGTATACATTTCACCCCTTTTAGAGGAGATCTGTTCTAATTAGATAACCCTAGTACACACAAATGAAAGACTTACATAACCTATTAATCTCCAAAGATTTAAGAAGTCAGCCATAGAAACAAAAGGGCTACAATTAAAAGCAAACTATTATAAAAGTCTAATTATCTTCCGTTGTACCAGGAACTGATCTTCATTTGAGATGTCATAGTAATATTTTATTTATACTTTTTGCTTTCAATGGTTTTGAGATCAAAGGGGTGTGCAAATAACATACACCTTAAGTGTTTTATCCAATGATCAGAAGATATGCATAAACAATGGCTATATAAGTAACCTGAGTAACTTGTCATCCTTGTCATCATTAGTTTAAGATCAGCCATCTATCTGATTAAATCATATTTTTGTGACCTAGTGGTAAAAGAAGTGTTTCTAAAATATCAGGAGATATCAGAAGTCTCAAGACAAATACAAAGGATAAACATGAAGATACAACCTATTAAATATGTCACTTGAAAAAAGACCATATGGTCAGATTATACAATCAAAACCATTCCCTCAATATTGCTGCGAAAGGAGGAAACAAAGTGATGCCCATTTACAACTTGGCCAAGAAACAAAAACAGAGTTAGAAACAGTCAACAAACATAAATGATCTCCAATTCCTGGTGAGAGTTACTGCAAGAGCCAAGAAAGGTGGCCTAAGTGCAAGACACAAGAGAAGTACATTTTTGAAGCAATATAATTTGTACTTATGTTCAGGGCATCTGCCTGAGAATCTCAATAGCTCGCTTTTCAATGCAGTAAACATGCAGAGGGAGCAAAATACATTTTTGTGTGCAAAGTTTTACAAGGGGATTCATACTTCTAAAGAAAATTAGACCTTTTGAAGGAATGAAGTGCACTGGAAAGAGTAAACATGTTGTAAATATTCTTTCAATTTTTACAATTTTTTTAAATGAACAGTTTATTGATAGAGAAAAATAAACACAGTGCATTGTGGTAATTATGAAATTTAGAGGTAAAATATACAGCAACAACAACACAATGGTAAAAGGAATTATACTGTGGTAAGCTTCATTCATAACACATGCAGTGATATACTATTATATGAAGGACAACTGTGTGACATTGAAGGATGAATACTGAAATACCTAGAGCTATCACTATTTATAGCCAAAAAATTTAATACAGGATGTCAGAAAAGAATTCCAAAAGTATGCATTTAATCCCAAAGTAAATAGGAAAAGAAGAACAAAGAAACAAAGAAAAAGAAGGGGAAAATATGAAATTACTGACAAGATGGTAAACAAATCTTTTAAAATATTATCTATTAATGCAAAACATTTATTTTTGTCTTACTAAGGAATTCGATGTGCTTAGCCTTAGTGGTTGCAGGAAAATTCCAATTTTGTTTTCTCAATGGGAAGAATGTCTGAGTCATTAAATGTCTGAAAGGAAAAGCTTTATTTTAGTTTACTCATCAGATTTATGCTTTGGATGAACATAAAATTTAGGTCCAAAATGATTTTTGTTTTAGAAATTTAAATGTAAAGCTTAATTACCTCTTAATGTTCAATCGTACAAATATCAGTCTAATGGCCATCTGATTCTTCTTCCTTTGAAGCTAAACTGCATTTTCTCTTTGGATGATTTTACAATCTTGCCTTTATTTTTAAGAGTCTGATATTCACCGAGATATATTCATGTTTAGGTTATTTTCCTTTGAACTACCTTGACAGTTCATTGGTCCTTTCATCCAGAAGACTCATGACTAACATCAAAGTATGAACTTTTTCTTCTATTATTTTTGATAATTACTTTCCTAGCATTTTTCTGTTACATGACATTGAAAATTTTATTAAAAAGATGCAGAACAAGTGAACTGATTTTCTCTGAATCTTTTCTCCTATAATTCTTCTTTTGTACATTTTGCCTTATATTCTAGAAGATTTCCAAAACCTATGTTAAATCATTCATATGTCATTAACTGGGAAGGCAACTATGCTTAGAAAGGCCAATTAGAAATTTTGGAAGTGCACTTCACTATCAAAATTGCAAAATAATTATCTGCCAGAAGGGCAGCTTTTAATGCTACCTAAAATATTTGAAAGAAGCCCAAGTAAGAAATTTCTTTCACTTTCCTGTTTAATTATCCTTTGCAGATTTTGCCAAAGACAGGTACATCTTGAAGAATTACAGTGGATTAATGTAAAGCTAATTAGATGGTGACTCCAATTGTTGCTTTTGTTTCAGCTTCAGTATCTTAGATTGAGCAAATTAACACAACCTTTATATCTGGTGAGTAACCAATGATTTTTGTAAGTGGTTTATGTCTATGATAACAAACAGAGAAAAGTAGAAGCAGTTTGACATCCCATGGCAAGAACAGTAGGGTGCCTTAATTCATAGTTACAACAACTTCACCCAGGGCTACATACCCTCTCTAGCTTTACCTTATTATTAATATTCGTGGAACTTCATCACTCTGACCTACATCATTCTTGATCTAATCATAATGGTGCCATACATGACTATCCAGTGAAAATTGGAACATAACCCAAATCATTGAAATTTCTGGGTTATAGACTTCTAGGGCACATTAATATAGACCCTGGAAGGTAAATTGTATTGATTTACAAACTTAACTCATAAGAAAATGGTAGAAGACTTGATGAGTCTCTTTGGATTTTAGTGACAACATACACAACATTTGAGTATGTTGATTCATATAATGACCTATAATCTCAGCATAAAGAGCAAGAAAGTTTATGCTGCTGTTCTAGGATGCAGTACAAACATTTTTTTTTCAGTTGACCTGAACCCAACTGTGCTCAAAGTTCTATTGCATATAGGTATGCTCTATGAATCCTATGGCAGACATAAATAGAAGAAACATAGATAGGCCCCGAGTGTTTTGGAGCAGAGCAATACCTTCTTAGAAAATAAATATTCACTTACAACAAAAGTGTTAGCTGTGCAATTCTCAGACAGAATTCAAAATTATTCCTTAAAGTTCAACCTACAGCCCACCTTAAAGCTATTCCAACAGTTTGTAAATCATCTAATGCTTGCTAACATAACTCTGTCTTTGCAAATTCTCACTTTTTGTCACATGCTGTAGCAGTTTTGCAGTTTGATGAAGTTATGAGTTCCAAAAATAGATATTGGATTATGCTTGCAAACTGGTCTGTTAATCTGGGCATGATTAACTTGTGATTAGGCTGTTGACTGGGCTATGTCAGTAAGGCGTTGAGCTCCACCCCTTGGTGGGTAGGGAATCAAATATAAAAGGCATGGCAAAGAACGGAGTTGGAGCAGTTTTGATGTTGGAGTTCTGGTGAGGAAGGAGAGAAGGCCCCGGGATAGAGACAAGCCATTCACCTGAGAGTTCACAACTGGCCTTGTGGAGAGAGGCAAAACCTAGAAAGCCTCATAGTCTACAGCTGACCTTGTGGAGGAAACAAGAGTTGCTAAGCCTGGAGAGAAACGGAGCCCTAGGTATAGAGGAACCCAATAAGCCTGAACCCTGACAAACGTCGGCAGTTGCCTTGCTCCAACATGTAGCAACAGACTTTGGTAAGAGAAGAAACTTATGCTTTATGGCCCAGTAACTGTAAGCTTCTACCCCAAATAAGTACCCTTTATAAAAACCAAACAATTTCTGGTATTTTGCATCAGCACCCCTTTGGCTGACTAATACACATGCCATGAAATCTGAACCAATAAACCATCACTTCATGGTGTAGCTGTTTCCAACTTGTTTACAAGGCATACCTGAAGCATTCCAGATGGCAAGACCCTCTCCCTTTAGTCAGCTCTGCTATAGTGTTTATTTATATATATTTATTTATCATATCATCTTTCTGTGTGTTAACATTTTTATTAAGATGGTGAACACAGCTTCTAATGGGGTCCTTTTAACAGTCATAATTTTATTCCAGTTCAAATTGATAGCTAATACCAAAACAATTCCATTTCATTTAATTGAATCTCAATTTGACTAAATAATACTAATAAAGGTTTCTTTTAATTTCTTGAAACTTCTTACCACCAATTAGATGATAAATTTAGCTGTCAAATAAATATATAGTTGTTTAGGAATGGGAGAAAGAGAAATTCCAATATCATCCCCTAAAATGCTTATTTCACCAATAGAATTGAATATGGGTAAGGTCAATTTCCCATGTCAAACATTATAAATAATAAATTTTTAAAAAGCATAAAGATAAAGAAATACAATGAATATTAAATTATATTTATTTTCCTTAAAAAAATTCATTGATATTGAGGTATGAGACTGAAGAGTGGTATATGTTTAAGAACTAGCATGCTTGGATAAGCACTATATGTTTATCCATGAGACATATTTCTAGTCAATATTAGAAACATTGAAAGGTGATTTTTGATCCTGAATTCCTGAAGGAAAATTATCTGTCTAAACACTTTATACATTCATTTTAATTCATCTTCTCTATTTCACACATAAAAGTATTCTTAATAGTGATGAGAGAATGGTCTGAAGGTTAGGACCAATGTATTGAGTGAAGATGATAAAATATAATAGGGAAAGAAGAGGCTTAAAAATTTCCAAATGTGTCAATTCATTTTCAACCAGGTCTGCTCAGGATTCCTAGAATAACTTTTAATGTCTAATGAATTATGAAGCATTATTTAAGAAAAGATATAGTGATCAAAACTACCATACCAGATTTTTTTTTGCAGCTTTTCCCTTCTTCTGCCACCACTAACAGACTGGGCTTTGAAGAGGGGCATCGCCTTCTCTATGGCCAGAGAGTGGCCAGAAAGAAAAGTATTCACAGGGCAATTTTATGTTTTAAGATTTTCATGTTTGGAGTGCAAAATAGGAAGATTTTAGCTCAAGTAAGCCATTTAGTCATATTAATAGTGAAGGCAAATTTCAAAGGACCATACAACACTGATGATGTCCTCCTTTTGAAAGGTCTTTTGTTTTTCAAAGGACTGAGATTTTATTGGTCATCACATTGTGGTCTGAACTTCAAAGATCCACAAATCCTACTCATTGTCCTTAATTATGGGGGAAATCACAAGTTCAACATGGCAAAGTAAATTTTTTATATTGTGAAAATTAAAGAGTAAATATTCTGATCTTATCTGAAAATTAATAGCATTTTATGCATCATTATCTAAAGGATATTATAAGAAACATTTTGTGAATCACTATTTTGACTGTTACGATGTTGCTGAAGATGAGCTAAACTTAAATAAACATTGAACAATTTATGAAAGCTCATGGGAGAAACATCTTACTAGATTAAGTAACAGAAGTGATAGTATTTCCAAAATCATGGTACTATAATCATAGTGGTTTCTAGGAAACTGAAAATGCCCCCTGGGGACTCTGACCAGCCACTAAACGAGAGGGAGCATTCTCTGGGTGTAAGAGGGTTCTGGTGAAGGATGGAGAGGGGTTTCCCTTCTGTGTTTTTAGTTACCCACAGAAGATGAATTACCTGGACCCTCTTTGGGGAGCATACCAGCTGGCAAGAGGTGGCTCCAGGAAGAGGGGGAGCCAAATCTTCTAATGCAGCCTGATTTACCTGCTGACCTGGAAGGGAGGAGAACTTGGACTGTGAGAAGGCGGAGTCAGGCAATTGACTAGTCCTGTGCTGAAAACTATCAAAAATCCAACTTCCCTAAGGGAGGTGAGCAGTAGGAAGTGCTTAAAAACCTTCCAAGGGCCTTTTTAGGCTCCGCTGGGAGGAGGGGAATGCCTGGAAAGGGGTTGAAAGTCATTTCTCTGCAGTGAGTTGGGATATCAGGGTCTCATTGGAATTTCAGAAAGGAACTCAATCTGACCAGGAGAGGTGAGGGGGTGGGGGGTGGGGATCCAATCACACAGGCTAAGGCATCCTGCTGGTCTGGAAGAGAAAGCAATAAGAATAGAAAGGAGGCAGGGACAGATAGGCTCCTAATCAGCAGGAATCTACCCAACTGCAAAGAGTCAAACCTGACCTAGGGAAAGTAACTGGATAGTTGTCTAGCTAACTGACCCAATGAGAAAGTTTAGCTCAGTGGAGGAATTTCTGCTTTAAATATATGAGGTGCCAGGTTTGATTCCCAGCTCTCCTTAGAGTAGTGATCCACCGGGTTATCAAACACCCAATTGATATTTTAGGACAGGAAATACAGACACTATTTTTGTATTAGCTTCTCGTGGGTCTCTTATTTTTCTTCAAAAAGATTCCTTTAAAAAAAAAAATGACTTAGTTTACTCGCTAAAACACAATTCAAAACCTGTAGGGGGCAGGCTGCAGGGTAATTAATTGCTGAATATTGGCAGCCTGAGAAGCTCCTTGGGGGCATAAGAGGGAAGACTGTTTTTCCTAAGTTTTTGTTAGATTGCTTGCTTGTTTGTTTTTTATTCTTTTTTTTCCCCCTTTCTTCACCACCCCATGCTTTTTCTGTTTTTAATTAGGTGCTGCTGTCTTGTTTCTTGTTTGCTGTGCTTCCCTCTTCACCTTGTTTCCCCTTTTTTTTGGTATACCAGTTTTGTCTACCTATGCTAATTCTTTTCCTCCCTTCATCTTCCTATCTCCTGCTTTCTGTTATTGTTCTTACATTCCACTTCTCTTTGTTTAGTCTTTAATTTTTTAAATTTTTATTTCTATGTCCTCTATTTTCTGTTACCTTTCTTTTTTTAAACTTTCTTTCTTATTGTCTTTTCTTTTCTCTTTCCATCTCTAATAATAATTCTGGACTGATAATTCATTCTAGATATTTTTCGCTATTTGGTTTTTCATTTCATTGCTTGTACCCCACTTTTTTATTCTTATTTCTCTGCACTTCTTACATGAGTTAATTACTCATTTTCCTAGGTTTTATATGGTTCTGCTTCTACCTTTTACTTATATTATTACTATTATCCTTTTTCTCTTCTTACCTGTTTCTCTTTTTCTGGCCCTAACAACAAGGAAATAGAATAAGAGGAACAAAGTGTCAAAGAGAAAACTTACCACACAAACAAAAACAGCAACTAAACAAAACCCCAGATTAGAGAGAGAAACTAATCAACTGAATAAACCCATAAAAAAAAAAGCGATGCCTAAACACCAACAAAAAATTATAAACCATAATAAGAAACAGAAAGACATGACCCAGTCCAATGAACAAACTAAAAATCAAGAGAAGATGCAGAACATGGAGCAACTAATCAGAGCTGTCCAAAGAAATATCAAAAACCAACTTAATGAAGTCAAGGAAGAGGTTAAGGATATTAAGGAGACACTGGGAGAACATACTGAAGAAATTATAAAAATACAAAAAAATGGTAATGGATATACTGGTGATGAAAGGCACAATCCAAGAAATATAAAATACACTGGAAGCACATAACAGCAGATTTCAACAGGCAGAGGAAAGAGTTAGTGATGTGGAAGACAATACATCTGAAATCAAACATATAGTAGAACATAGATAAAAAGAGAGAAAATATCCAGCAGGGACTTAGGGTTCTGAATGACAACACAAAATGCACAAACATACAGATTTTAGGCATCCCAGAGGGAGAAGAGAAGGGAAAGGGGGCAGAAAGAGTATGGGAGGAAATAATAGCTGAAAATATCCCAACTCTATTGAGGGAGATGGATGTACATGTCCAGGAAGCGCAGTGCACCCAAAAAAATATAAATCACAACAGGCCTACTCCAAGACACATACTTGTCAAGTTGTCCAAAGCTCAAGACATAGAGAGAATACTGAAAGCAGCAAAAGAAAAGAGAACCATCAAATACAAGGGAAGCTCAATAAAATTAAGTGCTGATCTCTCATCTGAAATCATGGAGGCAAGCCGGCATTCAAAAATGATGGAAAATTCAAAATATTCACAGATAAACAGAAATTAAGAGAGTATGCCAATAAGAAACTGGTCCTTCAAGAAATACTGAAGGGAGTGCTGCAGGTTGAAAG
>JAQZBX010038714.1:0-23305 GCA_029593785.1 Cabassous unicinctus | reverse complement strand
AAAAAAAAGAGAAAACAAAAGAAAAGGAACAGAATAGCAAACAAACACATGGAACATATTAATCCAATTATTTCAATAATAAGTTTAAATGTGAGTGGTTTAAATATACTAATTAAATGAAAGACCCTGTCAGAGTGGGGACAAACATTTTCAAATATAAAGAAATGACTTTTAAATATAAAGACAGATAGATTAAAATCATAGGTACTAGCACTAATCTGAAGAGAGCTGCAATAGCTATATTAGTATGAGACAAATTAGATTTCTGAGCAAGGAAATTATAAGGATAAAGAGAGGCACTACATGAATATAAAAGATTCAATTCTCCAAAAATACATAACAACCTTTTCTTTGCATATGACTAACAACAGTTTATCAACATATGTGATAAAATGGATAGAAATGCAAGGGAAATAGACAAATCCACTATTATAGTTGGAGACTTCAACAACCCTCTGTCAATAATAGAAAGATCCAATAAACCAACAATTATGTAGTTGAACATCACCACACCATCAATCAACTGGATCTAACTGACAATTATTGAATACTTTATTCATCTACAGCAGAATACCTAATCTTCTCACAATTACATGGAATATCCACCAAGATAGATAACATCCTGGGCCATAAAACACATCTCAACAAATTTAAAGGAATTGAAATCATACAAAACATGCTATCAGACTTCCATAGAATAAAATTATAAGTCATAACAGAAAGAAAGCTGGACAATTTCAAATATTTGGAGATAAACTGAAGCACTTCTAAATGACACATAAATCAAAGAAGTATGAAGAGAAATTTGAAAAATATTTTGAGGTATATGACAATGAAAATAAAACCTAACAAACTTTGTAGGATACAAAAAATAGTATATGGGGAGAAATGTATAAGTTTGAGCAGACATATTAGAAAAGAAGAAAGATAAAAAAGTCAATAATCTAGATTTTTGGTTGATCAAGATGATGGTGTAAGACACTCTAAGATTCCATTCTTCCACAGAATCTTTGGGCAACTAACAAAACCCAGCAGAACCATCTTCCTAAGCACTCCAGAAAACAGGTAGAAGATTACAATAACTGGGTAATTTTGAATCAAGAAACCCCAACATCAATAGAGTATGATTAGGGAATAGGGAGTTAATTTTTTCTTTTTCTTTCTGCAATGCAGAATATGGGAGTTAATTTTTAATTGGAGCAGTTTCTGGTTAAGGTATAGGAAAAGTCTTGGCAATGTATAGTGGTTGTGATAACACAATACTGTGACTACAATGAACACCACTTCATTATATATCTGAATGTGATTAAAAGGGGAAATTTTAGATGATATATGTGATGCTAGAATATAAATGAAAAAAAAAAACATTAAAATGGGCTGGGGAATACAAATGTGAAAATTAATATAAACTATGGACTATGGCTAATTTTATAATTATAAAATTATAAATTTATTATAATTTTAGTAAAGGTACCACTCTAATGCAAAATGTTAAAAATTAGAGTAAGTATATGGGAGCTCTTTATTTTTTGCATGATCTTTTGGTAAACCTACAACTTCTATAATACAAAAATAGAGGAAGAGAAGTACATGTGCTTTTCTTGCTCCTCTTGCATCCCTCTCTGGCACAGAGTGGTGTTTAGTGTTCTAGCTGTGGGTTCTTGGTCCAAATGAGCAAGGCAAGCTCTATTTTACTAATGGATGGTAGTATGAAGGAATGAGCTAGGACACTCCTTTCTTGATTACTTTCCAAGAACTTACCCTGCAGTTTAACTTGTGGACAGGTAAATATATTTTGGAAGCAATCAAATCAAACAGCCTAGGACAAAGTGTGATTAACATCATGACATACAATAGAGCAACCAGGAGAGGTGGAAAGTCTATCCCACAGGGAGTAGAGGGGGCATTTGGATACCTTTAAATGTGGAAATTCCTAAGTCCACAGTGCATGATTACAACAAGATGCAAGTTCAGAAATGATTTAGAAGACCACACACTTTCACCTCAGGCTGAACTTTTTGGTAGGTTGCTAAACCCTGAAAATGACAGCCAGCCAATTTGCCAAGACTGAGACAGTGTTTTTTGCTTTGGTTTATTTGTTTTTGTTAGCAACTGGCAGTGATGGAAACCTCTGTGGTGTCACTAGCTACAGACACATTTAATGAACATACACCATAGGAACTAAATTCCAAAGTTAAACACTTTCAAATATTAAAATGTTCAGTAGTCAGAAAAATATTACAAAACAAAGGTACAGGAAATGCTGGCTCATACAAATGAAGAAGATGAAACTTCAGAAAATATCAACAAAGAAGATATACCTTTGACATTCCATATGAAGTCTTAGAAAAAATGATCTTCAATATGGTCAGAAAATTAAAGAAAACACAGAGAAAGAATTAAAGGATATCAAAGCAATGAAAAGTGATCAAAATGACAGTTAAAGTAAAGATAGAAATTATAAAAAAGAACTAAAGAGATACTGGATTTGAACACCAAAATAACTGAAATTAAAAATTCCCTAGAGTTTCAAAATCCTTTGCAGCTGGCAGAAGAAAGAATCAGTGAACTTAAAGATGACTGTGGTTTGAAATTAAATGTACATCAGCAAAGCATGTTCTTAAATCTAATCCATTCTATGGCTGGATACCTATTGTAAGTAGGCTTTTTTGTTGCTGCTACTTCACTTAAGGTGTGACCCACATTAATCAGAAATGTGTTTAATCTGTCCCAGTCTTCAAAGAGGGTGTAACATATTCCCTTGGAATTGGGAAGTGTCTGGACAACAGTCCACACTTCTTTGAAGGTTGAGTCTGTAACCTGGAGATTGTAGAGAGTCTGACTACTAACCCAGTTTTCTCAGAGAATGGAGCCTGTTACCTGGGGTATACAATCCAAAGGAATTGTATACAAAATATAGAAGGAACCGTTAATACAATTTAAACTGTTTAAGAATTGTTAAAACTTAACAGTTTGAAAGCTTTTTATACAGAGACTAGACCAAAGAAAATATACAGATGATAAAACAAGCATATGAAAAAACATTCAACATCAATATCACCAGGGATTTGCATATTAAATCAACAATAAGATATCACTATACACATATTAAAATAGATTAAATCCAAAACACTGACCACAAAATCTATTATGTGGTATAAGAAGTACTCTCTCTCTCTCATAGCTGATGGTAATATAAAATCATTCAGCTACTTTGGAAGACAGTTTGGCAGTCTCCTACAAAGCTATACATAGGCTTGTCATATTATCCAGCAATGAAACTTCTATATATTTATTCAAAGGTGTTAAAAATATATGCCTAAACAAGAAACCTGCACACAAATATTTATAGCATCTTAAGATACCTTTCTATAAGTGAATGGATATGATTGTGGCACATTCATACTATGGATTGTCAGCCAGCAAAAAATAGAAATGAGCTCTCATGCCTAGAAAAGACATATAGGAAACTGAAATAAACAATGCTAAAGGAAAGAAACTAGTCAGAAAAAGCTATATACTGTTGGACAATCTCAAAAGACAAAACTAGAAGAATAGTAAAAAGATCAATGGATACCACATGAGATACCTACCTCATGAGGTGGGTAGGGATTCAGAGGCCCACCATAGGGAATTTTTAAGGTGATGAAACTATTCTGTATGATAACATAATTGTCCATTCATGATATTGCAAATTTTTCAAAATCTATAGAATTTTACAACAGAAGAAGTGAATCCTAATGTATAGTATATTATTAACTGTATACTTTAGTTAATAATAAGTATCAATAATATTGGTTTATTAATTGTTACAAATTACTATGTTGTAAGATGTTAATAATAGGGGAAACAAAACACATGCTTATGGTAGGGGATGAGGTATATGGAAACTATACATATTTTTTGTGCAATTTCCCCAAAATCCAAAGATGAGATTAATTGTTAAAAAAGAAAATAAAAACATATAATATTACCAGCAACAAATACCAAGTGTTTAAAATGTAGAAAAAATGATGTTTTTAGGAAAGTTCTGTTACCAAAGTGACTTGAACAGAATTATAAAAATTGGATAGTTTGTAACTTATAAGAAACTGAATTAATAAAAAATTACATTTAGGAAATATTAGGCACAAATGGGTTTATAAATATTTGCAATTGTAGCAGTTTGGCATTATTTATGAATTCCAAAAATACATATTGGATTATGTTTGTAAACTGGTCTGTTCCTCTGGGCATGATTAAATTATGATTAGGGCTTTGATTAGGCCATGTCGGTAGGGCATTGAGCCCCACCCCTTGGTGGGGGGGAATCAAAGGTAAAAGACATGGCAAAGGACAGAGTTGGAGTTTTGAGTTTGAGTTCTGATGTTGGAGTCTTGAGCTGGAGCCCCAGGAAGTAAGTATACAGAGGTCATGAGGAAGGAAAGAAGTCCCCAGGAAAAGAGACAAGCCATTTGGCTGATAGTCTACAGCTGTCCTTGTGGAGATATCAAGAAACTGAACCTGGAGAGCATCCAGCCCAGGGAAGAGAGGAGCCCAGAAAGCCAAACCCCTCACAGAGTTGGGTGAGGAAAGTAACTTATGCTTTATGGTCTGATAACTGTAAGCTTCTATCCCAAATAAATATGCTTTATAAAAACCAACCAATTTCTGGTATTTTGCATCAGCACCCTTTTGCTGACTAATACAGCAATATTATCAAAAATAGATTTTTCTACTTATGGCAGTTTGAGATTATTTCACTAATCCAAAAAAGATGAAGATTATGTTTGTAAACTAATCTCTTCCTCTGGGTGTGATAGCCTTTAATTGCATTGACTTCAGTTGAAGCACCTTTGATTAGATTACTTGAAAAGATTGATTTGGGACTTTCATTTCGACTGTCAGTAAGGAGTGACTCAGGTAGAGTCCCCACCCCCTTGCTGGGTCTGATATAAAAGGACTTGCAAGGAGAGACAGAGAAGAAAGGGAACTGCCATGTCTGATCCTGCTGTGTAAGAGAGAGGATTGCATAAACATGAAGCCCCAAGAGTCTGGGTCTACCAAGCAGCTCAAGAGGAGACCAGATTTTCTATATTCCTGATAGTTAAAAGCTGAAATTTGGAAGAGAGTCGAATAGCCAAGATTGATATAGGAGGCCAAGAAAGAAATAAGCCATATGCCAGGAGAGAGATGACTACAGGATTGCTTAATCATGAGCCCAAGAGCCTGGGCCCAGGGAACAGCTCAAAAGGAAAAGTTGAGCTAGTAGAGAAGGCTGAAACCTGGGCAAAAATCAGTGGCCATCTTGCTTCACCATGAGACATGTCAGGATCAACAGGAGCTGACTTTGGTGAGAAAGTAACTTTTATGGTGCCTCAGTTTGGATTTTTCATGGCCTTGGACCTGCAAGCATTTACCCCAAATAAATTCCCTTTATAAAAGACCACAAATTTCTGGTACTTTGCATCCCTTTGGCAAACTAAGAAACCACTCTTAGACATAATCTTTCCTAGAAGGATAGAAAGTAAAATAGCATTACTTAATATTGCCAGGTTATAGTTACAAGGAAGGAAAATTAATTATTAGTCTGCTTCCTTCTAAAATGAGACTTTGAAAGTGTTAACAAAATAGGAACAAAACTATTGCTTTAATTTGATAAAGGCTGCCAATTCAATATACCAGAAATGGGTTGGCTTTTAAAATTGGAATTTATTAGGTTAAAAGCTTACAGTTCTTAGGCTGTGAAACTCTACAAGTCAAAGCATTAGACAAAGCTCTCTCCCCAAAGGTCAGCTGCTGCAATCTTGGACTCTTGCCATATGGCAAGGCATAATGGGAGATCTACCAGTCTCTGCCTACTCCTTCTGGCTTACTTTCTCACTGCCAAAAATGTATCCCTGCACAAAAAGCTACACACAAATGTTTTTAGCATCTTTATTCACTACTGTCAAAAATTGTAACCAGTCAAGATATACTGAGTGATCAGACACATGACTGAGCATAAGGGCAGCATTTGCTCATCTCTCTCCTTTCCTGTGGGCCTCTTTGTTAGTTCTCTTTCAGACTGCTCCATCTGTGGATTTTCCCTCTCCTGGATTTGATTCCAACTTCTGGAGGCTTCTTTCTGGCACTGAGTCTTTCTTCTTGTGCCTGTGGCTTATTCCCGTATTTACAATGGACTCCAGCAAGAAGATAAAGACCCACCCTGGGCTAAGCCCTACTGATGCAATCTAATCAAATAGCCCTTAATTGATTTAATCTAATCAAAGGTTCACACTAGGTTCAATTTAAGAACATAATTTTCAAAGGTCTACATAATAGACTTAAACCAACACAACTATTCTTACTTTTTTTATAAAAAAAAAAATTTAATGCTCCAATACTGCGCTAATTTTATCCCAGGTTTTCTTGGTTTATTTTTTACAACACTGATAAATTTTATCTACAAAATCAGAAATTTAAATGTGAAAAATCAAGTATTTCAATAGTCAGAAATATGTGATGAACATGTATTTTCACAGCAAAACTCTTTCTACATTAAAGAATACAGTAGGCTTTGTTTACTGCTAAAAATAGTCTTTATTTAAAACCTCACATAAACATGATCTGAATGGAAATGAGACATTCTTTTTTAAAATTTTTATTTTTAAGTAAGCTTTAGATTACATAAATATTACATAAGAAATATAGGTGATTCACATATGCTCCATGTCCTCCCCTTCCCACATTTTCCCACATTAACATCTTTCATTAGTGTGGTATACTTGTTACAGTTGATGAACACATATTGAAGCATTGCTACTAACCATGGACTATGGTTTACCTTATAGTTTATACTGCCCAACACAATTTTATAGATTTTGTCAAAATATGTAATGACCTCTATCCATCATTGCAATGTCATGTAGGACAATTCCAATGTCTGTAAAATGTCCCCATGTTATACTTTTTCTTCCCTCTCCCTCCCCTCAGAACCTCTAGTGGTTACTGCCTTCATAACAATGAGGGAAGTTTTCCCTTTGCTAGAAAAATAATATCTATAATAGAATAATAAGTCTATTAGTCCTTTGTTCATTACCCAATCTTGAGGATTTGAGGATAGTGATGCCCACCAGGGTAAGGTGCAACTGGGACATGCTTCTATGGAATATATAAGTATTCATCTTGTCAGAGTGTGTACTTCAGTGGGTAGAAAGCCACACAATAAACAAGAAATTATTAAACTCCTATCTGGGGACTCCTGCTAAGTACTCAGTTAGAGGGACAAGAATCCCTCAAGAATATAAACAGTGGCTAATAAAATAGAACAGACCAATATGTCAAGCCCTCAATATTATTGCAAGTAACTATGAATCTTATTCTTCAAAAATTGAAACTTAGTGGTTACCATAGGTTCTGAGAGGCAGAGGAGAGAAGAATAGAATAGATGGAACATAAGGCATTTTTAGGGCATTATAATTATTCTGCATGATCTTGTAATAATGGATACAGGCCATTTTAAATTTTGTCACAATTTATAATAGTGTATAGTACAAAATCAATCCAAAATGTAAACCATTTCCCATAGTTAGTAGAAATGCACCAATATTTGTACACCAAGTGTAACAAACATCATCCATATGCAAAATATTATTAATAGGGGAGTGTGGAAGAGGGGAAAAGCATTGGATATATAGGAACCCCCTATATTTTCTATATGGCTTTTCTGTAACAAAGTTTTTTGAAGATAAATGAAGAAAAATAAGACACTGGGAAATATATTAAAGAAATTGTCACTGTACATACAAGGTAACATATTTTACAGTGATGAAAGAGTTTAAACATTTCTTTCTTTTTTTTAATTTTTAATTTTGGATTTTATTTGTTATTTTAAAAAATATAATTATTTCATTTTCTTATTAATTTTATTTGGGTATTTTCTTGGCTTCATTTTGGGAGAGATTTGGATCACAGAAGGGTCGCAACTGTGGCAGGGGAGGATCGCTGTCACATAGTGTTGGTGATGGCGGGAATGTGTGGAGAAGGGTGCACCTGTGGCATAACTCTAAGGCATATGAATATGTTCAAGTGTTCATGGGGCATGGTCTTGGTGGGTGGAGACCCACACAAGAACTGAAAGAATATTGAATTCCCATCCTGGAGAATCTTGCTACATTCTCTAGTAGAACAGCTGGTATCCCCAGAGTACATGAGCTGTGCCTAGTGAAGGAAGACAGTTCATTACGTCAGGCCCTTGATTTGATGATTGTTCTTATGATCCTTTCCTTGTGAAATTGAAGCTTAGCCTAATATAATATATTGCCTGAGTTACCTCCTGAAAGCCTCCTTGTTGCTCAAAGGTGACCACTCTCTAAGCCAAACTCAGCATATGAACATAGTACCTTCCCCCCAGCATGGGACATGACTCCCAGGGATGAACATTCCTGGCACCAAGGGTTATTACCAAGTGCCAACTAACAAAGCATCTGGAAAAAGTCATTGACCAAAAGGGGGAAATATTAAATACAAATGTGATAGTCTCTTGAAAATAAAAAGACAAAGATGCTGTCACCATATTATAATGCAGGTCTTAACCAGCACAATGAGACTATAAAAATTGATAAAAAGAAATGGATAAGAGGTAATACTGCTCATCTTATTTGCAGATGGAATGTTCTTTTATGCAGAAAACCCAAAGGATCTCTATATATTACGAGAAATAATGTTACATAGAGCAACATAATGACTAACAATAAGATTAATGTACACAAATCATTACATGTCTATGATCCAGCAGCAAACAACCAAAAATGTAATTTAAGCAGAAAGACACAATTTACAATAGTATTTGAATATTGAGAACTTCAAACTTTTCTAGAATTTTCTATATAGTATTCTATTGCTAAAGTTTTTCTCAAAGTTGTTGTAATTTTACATAGCCATCAGCAGTGAATGACAATACCAGATGTTTTACAACCTCACTAACAGTTGGAATCATTAGGCTTTTTAAATTCAGATATTCTAATATGTGTGCAGTGGCATGACATTGAGGTTTTAATTTATATTTCCTTAATGGCTTATGAATGCTGAGCATTTTTTCATGTTCTTAGATACCATCTGTATATCTTTGGTGAAGTGCCTGTTCAAATATTTTGGCTTATTTCTTTCTGCCTGTGGCTATTTCTTTTCTTTTCTTTTTAAAATTACCTTTGTTTGTTTCAAAGAAGTTCTTAATTTTGAAACCATCTAATGTATTTCATTTGCAAATTATATTGTTTTATTCATAGCTAAGAAGTCATTGCCTGATCCAATGTCAGAAATATTTTCTCCTATCTACCCTTCTAGTAGTTTTATACTTTGTATGTGGTGTAACATTATTTATTATTTTGCTATTGTCTTTCATCAATAGTGAAAAGTCTGAAAGTTTCTCAGACTTCCCTTGTTATTCATGATCTTGACAGTACTAAGGAGGAAGCAAAAATCCTTTTGGATATTGTCAATTGTCCAGGGTTTTCTGGAAGTTTTATAATGATTAGATTAGAATTATGGATTTTGGGAAAGAAGACAACAAGGGGAATGTTACATTACATAAAATCATATTAATGATAGAGCTGACAATCTGACTAACCACTCTTGATGTTAACCTTGATAACTTGGCTTAGGAAAGTATATGTCAGGTTTCTCCACTACAATGTTACTTCCCCCACCCCTATTTTCCATACTGTACTCTTTGGAAGGAATCCATCATGTGTGTTCCACACCATAAAAAGGAGAATTATGCTCTACCTCCTTGAGAGAGTTGCATCTAATTAAATCATTTAGAATTGTTCCATATGAGAGATTTTTCAATTCTCCTACATGTATTTATTTTTTACTAAATCATTTGTTTATATCAGTATAGAATCATGGATATTAATTTTATAATTTGGATTAAAGTCCAAAACTGTGTTATTTATTTTGTTGCTCAGATTTTTCCTGCTTAGGCCATTGAGAGCTATCAGTTGGCTTCTGTGTACCTTTGCTGTATCTTCATCACTGTTTATGTGTATGTAGGTGTTTTAGTCATTGTTCTTTTGGTTTATTTTGTGAAATTTTTTACTTCTTTTTCAGTTCTTCTTTACATTCTGGCAGTATAATATGCTTCTGTTCATCTATTACATTCCTTGTCACAGAACTAGAGTCATGCAAATCTCCCCAGAGTCCTGTTTCCTTTTATTGGACAATGGTTTCAGAACTCTTTATGTGTGCACTGGATGACCATGTATTTTAGGGTCCAATTAATAACTTCAATTGCAAAAAAATAGTCCACCTATTATACCATAATCTATGAAAACAAGTTGAAAGACATATGTCTTTCTCACATATGGCTCAACTTTCTTAATTGAGAGAGAAAGGATACATTAAAGAATGATCTTCTCCAGGCCCAGATATTTTTACAACATTCATGCTAAAAACTTTTCAAGAGAAGGCAAAAAAAGAAGCATTTCCCAGTTAAAATCTTGTGTGATGTATTTCAGATAGTGTGGAATGAAGCTGAAAACAACTTAACTTGCCTTATAGCAGGCTAGTGAAAACCTATTCCTCTTTGTGAGATCAAAGAGATACTGTTTACAGAATCATCAGGCAGCATTTTAGAGACACTTTGTCTTCTTATTTGAGTAAGTGGCTTCCAGATTACCTTGGGAATAAAAGAGGGCAACTGAACATGTTAACATCTGCACAAAAGCTGGTAAAATTTTTATTTGGGAATAACTTAATTGAATTTATTAATACTTGGAGAAAGTAAATCTGTTCAATTCCATATTAAGTGTCTAATAAAAAAAATGTACTGTGGAAAGAGAAAGTACAGGCACTTTTCTAGGACTGATATACAATTTAAGTTGAGATGTTGGAAATAAAAGATGTGCATGTCAGTTCTTGATGGGTATGGGCACTGTAATTTAGGGCTATTGGTAATAGTGAGAGGGACAAGCACATAGAAATAATATCTGTTTGGTTTTTCAAGGAAGTACTTCATGGAGGTAATGATTTTGTCATGGATATAGTAGTTTGCAACTTCCCATCTCCTCAATGGAAAGTAAGTATAAAATAGCTTGGGGCATTATAGTATTGTACCTGTGAGAGATTCTCTTCAACCTTTTCATACATTCTAAAATTGAACAAACAAACAGATATCTATGTCCTTATATTGCTTTGTTCTGATGTGTGCCATTCTTATGGCATGTCATTCTACCGTATATCAATTACATGAATAATACACATGTGTGCTTGTCTGACTGTTTATCTATATAAATACTTAGATGTTAGAAACTGCAAGCAATTTTTCATTTCTTTTTGCTCATGAGGTTTGACAAAATATATATTTGGAAAATTTCCACAAATGCAAGTGAACCTATAGTTAATGACAATGTAGTGGTGTATGATGTAAAAAGCATTGACTTCCATAAATACCTTTATCTGACTCACTATCTTTCTCAAGATCCTGAATATTAATATTGCCCTAAGAATAATGCTATTTTTCCTTCCTAGGTCAGAAAAGAATTTTGAGGTATCAGTGATATCCAAAAGAATATATGTAATCAGATCATTTCCTAAGATAAGATTGTAAAAACCTTTATTTTTTTAATGCAGTGCATGATTATAATGAATTTTCAAATAACACCAAAGGGAACATCTCAAAAATTATGGCTTCCTCTCATCTCTGATGCCTAGACTGTCGTTTCCTTCCCCAGAGACTACAGTTATTATACCTTTCCTTGTCACTCTTCTAAAAACAAGGTACTTATATAAAGTGCATGTGTAATATATAATATCCTGCTTTTAATAAAATTTTACCATTCTAAGCATAAAGATCTGTCCTCAGATTTTTCACTTTACATTTATTTTAGAGACCATTGCCTATGTATCTGCTTCATTTTTATCAATGGTTGCATCAAATTATAATCTCTGATTTATTCAATCCCCTTCTGATGATATTTAAGTTATTTCCCATCTTTTCGTTCCATGGAAAGGGCCTAAATTATTTTTTATGTACATTTGAGTAAGTGTATCTGTAGGAAATGGGATCAATGGCCTGATTTCTATGTGCAGTTGAAACATTATAGATATTGAAAATCACCCCCAAGTGACTGCAGTCACTTAAATTTCTACCAAAATATATAAGATTGATGGTTTCCCATATCTTTGCCAGCACTACATCTTAACAATCATTCATCAAAAGATCATTTTACTAATATAATAGATGAAAAATATATCTAATTGTAATTTTTATCAATGTATTTAATTTTGAATGAAATTGATTATCTTGCATATATTTAATCCTTTGAGAAAGAGAAGGTTCTTTAAATTGGCTCTTTTGCCTATTAACCATTTGTGCAATCATTTTTTAATACTGAATTGTGAAATCTATTGATATGCGGAAAAATAGGATTTTGTGTTGAAATAAATTTTAGTAGTTTGATATTTCTTTTGCTTTTGATATGGTATTATATACATAAAACAATTTTTCCAGTGTCTGGTATATAGCTATATATATTTTTTAAAGTTGAATTTTTCTTTCTTTCTTTTCCTTGAAGTAGGAGTATGGGACACTCAAGAATATTAATGACAAAAACTCTATTACAGATATATAACTTAGAGCTTCCTGAGCTCCTTTTCTTAATACCTGGTGCTTAAGCTGTAACCTGAAATTTGAAAGAATATTCTGATTTAAGGCAAATATTCCCCATCTCCATTTCCTTGACTATAGATATTCTCAATGTATACGTGTGTCTTAGAAATCTTGATAAGAGTGTCAGAAAAATAATAAAGGGGAAGAATATAATTGTGGACAATGTAGTCTGATAAAAAATATAAAGTTAAATGAGAGATTGAATTTAGAACTGGAAACAACTAGAAAGATTTGAGAGGTGAAATAAAAGGAAATATATGTAGTCACTGCAAGAGATAAAATATGAGTATGCTGGACCAGGATGACAGGTTGGTGGCTTCTTGTTAATTGCATTATTTGTCTCTCATTATTACCCAACAATTGTTTGATAAGCTGAAATCTTAAGTTTATTATCTGCCTATGCATATCTGTGTATTTGTGTGTGTGTGCATGCATGTAAATTTTGTTAAGGAAGATGCTCTCAAATATTTATACACTCATTCAATAAAAGTTCAGAATATTGATAAAAGAGTCTTTTATGACTGGATAACCAGTTTCAAGAAATGTGAAAGCTCATTGAAGTAAGCTATACATAGGTTTTCCCTATTTTTGTAACACATTTTTCCTAATACTGAAAGGTCCTGCTGAAAACTAAAGAAAGACATTCAGATCAGGAAATTATGTACTTGTGCCAAATTCACATAATTAAAGTTTATTTCCACCAAAAATTGTTTAATTTTTCATTATTTTCCTATTGGGACATCTTATGCAATCAGGTAAATAGTTAGAATAAGTACTAGGAATTGCACTTCATTAAAAAAAAATCAATACACAGAGTGTTGATGACCCTTTATGAGGGGAAATTCCATGATCAAACATATATTCAGCTCCAAGTGTGTTTACTTTATAAAATTATTTCTTTTCTTCTTGCAGATGAACTATTTCTAATCTGTTCTTTCCCCAAATAGACTGAAACAATGCAGCAAAGTAGCAGTGTAACTGAATTCATACTGTTGGATTGACAGAGGACATCAGAAAATGGATTTGTAGTCTTCTTTGCTTTCTATGTGGAAACTGTGATGGGGAATTTGCTCATTATTTTGACCATCAAGTTCAGTTGGACACTTGGTAGCCCCATATATTTCTCTTATTTTTCTTGTCTTTTGCTGATGTCTGTTTTTCAGCTTTGACAGACCCTCAGCTAATTGTGGATGCTCTCTCTGCAAAGAAAATCATATCCTACAATGAGTGCATGACTCAAGTCTTTGCACTACATATGTTTGGCTGCATGGATATCTTTGTCCTCATCCTCTTGGTTGTTGATCCATATGTGGCCATCTGTAAGACCTTATGTTACACAACCACCATGAAATGGCAGGTCTGTGCCATTTTGATTATTTTTGCCTGGATAGGGTCTTTCATACATTTTACAGCTCAAATTGCCCTGGCCTTGAGATTGCCTTACTGTGGACCCAATTTAATTAATCATTATTGATGCAATTTACAGCCCTTGTAGAAATTTGTCTGCATGGACACTTATGTGATCAATCTACTGCTGGTGTCCAATAGTGGGGTCATTTGCTCAAGCAGTTTCATGCTTTTGATAATCTCATACATTGTAATCTTACATTCTCTGTGAAATCACAGTGCAGAAGGGAGGAAAAAAAGCCTTCTCAGCTTGTCCCTTAAACATCATCATAGTCATCTTACTCTTTGGCCCGTGTACATTCATGTAAATATGTGCACCAACTATTTTTCCCATTGACAAGATGGTAGCAGTATTTTATATTATTGGAATACCCTTTCTCAACCCACTTATCTATACACTCAGTAATGCTGAAGTGAAAAATGCCATATAAAAGTTATGGAGTATTAAAATTACCTCAGATAACAATGGATGACTTGAGGTTCCAATTACTTACTCAATATATACATCAAATATGGTAGCATCTTGTAATTGTGGGAAGATCATGCAATCATATATAGGGCCATGGGTTGATATTTCTTCTAGTTCACAGACAAGTTAAATTCCCATTTTTTGAGTGTCAGAGAAAGATGAGTGTCACATTTATTCAAATAATTGTGGCTCAAGAGTCCTTCCTCTCTCCATATTTTTTTGTCTGTCAAGTCATACCATATCTAGGGTGTAAGCCTGACATTTATATTGAATGCATCTGAATTGCTTACTTTTTTTCTATGCTCTGACTTCACCTTGGTGGCTTTCCTGACATCAGTGTAACTTGTTGTTTTATTGAGAGCTCCTTTTTGCCATTGCTGACCATAAACTTTATTTCCTAACACTGAATCTGCACTCTGATTTATTAAGAATGATCTTTACTCAATAATAGCATTTCAAGCATGTTAGTATCTAAAAATAAATTAAATAAATCCTTTTCATCTATAACACATATCCAGTTAGGTATCCACTTCCTCTTAAATGCCTGTAGGGCACAGTGTACAAAGATGATCTATTCGGTTTTACCACAAGTTTGTCTTCACAAACTTCTATGTATTTGAATCAGATATTTTTAAAAATCTACTTATATTATAAACCATTTTTTCTTACTTGATGCTTGTGTGAAGGTAACCAGAAACTTATTTATGGGATGCTTTCAATATGGTACTATATTAGGCCTTGAGATAATCACTATGATAGGTGTATAAGAGCTGAAAAAGTAGAATGCTGAAACTCTAAATGTTTGGAAAGTAAAAACATGTTAATCATCAAGAATAAATATAATATAAAAATACATCAGAGAAATAATATATTTTAGGAGAATGAAACACAGAAAGGAAGAACCTTGTTTGAAGCCAATTAATGGTATGATATTATTTAATTTAAAGATGTGTCAATGAAATTAATGAAATTACAATAGAAATTTTGAAAATGCCTGTGATATTTGTTTCCAATGTCAAGAAGAAGCTACTTCTTCTCTTTAGTTGAGCTGTCCTAATAGAAGAATAGCATAGATTCCCAATTAGAATTGCTAAAGGTAATTTGGTCCATTAAAGGGCAGACCAGATTAGTAGCAGCACATTGGTTGTATCTGTCATAGGTTATATCATGAGATTTTATATTCTTTGGTTTCAGTGTAATAAAGAATAATATATTTTTATTAATCAATACAAGTTTGATTTAATTTCCAATGTTGCTTCTAATTCTTTAATTGCACAAAAGTTAGCAATAGCAACATGTCCTCTTGTGAAAAATGATGTAATAATAAACTCAGTAAAATGCCACTAGTTTTCTGTGTTCTCACTTTTTTCTTGGTTCCTGTGAGATTGAGAAGTGCAGTGTCTATACTAGAGTCACACATGAGGAAGGAACTATATTTAATAGACATTGAAAACGTATAAACCCATCATAAACTTATCTAATCTACCCTGCCATAGCAACAACACATGCATACATATATTATACAGCTTTTCATGGTCATTTGCATTCCAGATGAATAAATGAATGTAGGAAATAGCAATGAAATAAATAAACTAAAATTTAAATTAAAAATACAGGTAGCATTACAGGATAAGAAGAAACAATACAGGGGAAGAAAATTTGGAAGGTTTTGCATATTCCAAAGTACTTATAGTGAAATTAAACCTGGGAAAATTATTTAATTTTTACATAAAATTCTGGGACACTATATCCATCCAAAGGACAATTTTGAAGTGAACACTACCTCCAAAAATGATTTATCTGAAAGAGAAACTATAAATTGAAATTGTCCTTTCATTTTAGGAACAAATAGAGTTTCTAATATGTGTTCAATTCCTTTTATTGTTATTATACTATCAATAAAGATGGAGTATCACCTCTACATTATTCCATGCAGAAATGTATAACCTGAATTTGATCATAAGGAAACAAGGCACAGATCAAAATTCAGGGTTAATCTGCAAAGGAACTGGCCTATATGCTTCAAAATTATCAAAGCCATTAAAACCAAGAATTGACTAGGAACTTTACAAGATTAAAGGAGTCAAAACAGAAATGATAACAAACTGCAATGTGTAATATAGGATTTGATACTTAACTCAGAAAACAAAGCTAAAAAGGGCATCATTGTGACTATTCATGAAATTTGAATTTAGACTGAGTTAGATAATATTACATCAATATAAATTTCTCCTGAGTTTTTAAAATCTAATTTTACTGTGATTATGCAAGAAAATGTTTTGTTTTTAGAAAAGATACCCGGGAACATTTATGGTTAAAAGTGGACAATGCCACCAAACAACCTTCAAAATGTTCAGGTAAAAAGTAAATCTATATTTATAAATGGAAAGAAAAAAGGGAGGGAGGGAGGGAGGGAGAGAAGGAGGGAGAGATAGAGGGATAAAAAGAAAAATGTGGAACAGTGTTTAGACTATCACTGAATCTGGGTAAAGGGTTGTACAGAAGTTCCTTGTCATATCCTTGCAATGGTTATGTAAGAATGAAGTTATGTCAAAATAAAAAGTTATAAAATGATGGTCAGTGCTTTAGTTTCTTGGCTGCAAAGTAAAAAACCATTTCATGGGTTGTCTTAGACAACAGGAATGTATTGGCTCATAGTTGATGCCAGGAGAAGTTAGCAATCAAGGTGACATCAAGGTGATACTTTCTCCCTGGATGCTGTGGCATTCTGGGCCTGACTGCTAGGATCCTTGGCCCTTGGTTTCTCTGTCACATGGCCATACATATGACCATCTCTTCTTGCTGCTCCTTTTTCTTTCTGTTTCCTTTGACTTCCATAATCCTGCAGCTCCCTATCACTTTCTCTCTTTGTAAACTTCCCTATAAAATCTCATCAATAGTTACTATTTACAAGGGTTCACAACCATCCACAGAAATATATTAAGTTGAAGAACATGTTTTTCTGGGGTACATAACTCCATTTTACTACAGTAAATATATTAGCTATAATAACTTATATTAAAATTTATGTTCACTGAACATACTCATTTTCTCATTTACCATGTTTGAAAATATGTAATTTTAAATTTTATAAAACTTCATTATATAGCATAAAGTAAAGCTTTTTATTGTCATCTATTGATACCCTCAAATCCCCTACAATTTACACTAATGTGCTATACAAATATTATTAATTATACACAGAATATTTTCTATATGAAAAAATACTTTTTAAACTGGGAAATATTATTTTAAACCTGCAAGCATTCATTAGAATGTTGATACAGATGATGAGAAATTTTCATAAAAAGGCTTGAGCTACATTCCACAATATAGACTTTAATTCTTTTAACTCTATCTATCTCAACAATATAGTTTCTCTTTTACTTTTCTTTCATTTTTATACATACCACCTCCATGGAAATTTTCATACCAATAAATACAGAAGTTATCAGTTTTGTAAATGGTCTCCAAGAACACCAAAATTATAGTTTGGGTTTTACTGTAAACAAATCTTATGTAGATTTTTTTTAGTTTCTGAAAGATGTAACTGTATAACTGATACTTTGAAAGTTCCTGACAGGACATCTTCCTTTCTAGTAAGACTCAATATTGTTATACAATACATATTTTCCACATATGCATAAGGCAAGTGACTCTTTTTTCCTATACTTGAGAAGATTATTCTCATCTGATAACCCTCCCTTTCCCATATCCTGCTTACTCTATACAATACATGAACATTAATAATCAATTATTACATATGAGATCTAGCTTTTATCCAAAACATCTAGAAAAATCTCCTACATCTTAAAGTACATTTTACAATGTGGAGAAAAAGAAAGCAGACAGAATTTGCCACCCAGCTAACTAAGTGTAGTAAACAGAATAGTAACTATAAAGATATCCATGTGAATGTGCTATGTTACACAGCAAGGAGAAATTAACGGTACTAACCAGGTGACTTTAAAGTATGGAGATTATTCATGGATAATCTAGGTGGGCCCCATGTAATCATAATAGTTCTTTAAAGTGGAAGAGGAAGTTAAAAAAAGAGGCCAGAAACAGGGAGAAATTTAAAGATGCTATGCTGTGGGTTTTGAAGCTATAGGAAGGAGCTATGAGTCAAGGAACACAGGTGGCCTCTAGAATTTGGAAAAAAACAAGGAAATGTATTCTCTCCAGAGTCTTCCAAAGGAAACACAGCATTGCCAGCTCCTTGATTTTAGCTCAGTGAGACCCATTATGGACTTCTGAGTTCCAGAACTGTAAGATAATAAATTTGCATTTTAAACCACTAAGTTTGTAGTAATTTGTTATAGCAGCAATAAGAAATTAATACACAAAATCATATTGAGTGTTTCTATTACCTTACTAGGAATGAACTTCTCCTTCACTTTCTGCTCTTTAGTTTTCACTCATTTTCTCTACTAACCTCAGACAGAGTAAACATCATCTCATTTTTTTAAGATTTTAGCATTGTGTGACAAAAGAAAAAGAGGAGATAAGGGTAGGAAGGAGAAAGGAAGAAAAGCAAGAATAAAGGGGAAAGAAGGAAGAACAAGAACAACCTTAATGATTACTCTCAAAAAGTAAAAGGAGGATTGAAAGCTTGCACAACATTTAATCAGGGCTATAGAGTAGAAAGAAATATCTTCCTGTTTCCTTCTCCAGAAATCAGCAGAAACTCAGTTGAGAAGAAAAAGAGTGAACCCCAGTAGCCCTACTGGATACACCATTTTCAAATCAAATAGAACATTTTAAAGGAGTGGAACAATTCAAATTCAATACCTAACTATCTCCTAATCATAGTTTGTGATTTCACCTTAACTCAATATGTAAGATATACAACATAAAACAATCACATAAATCATGTTTATTGAAATGTTTTAGAATAGTACTAAAGCACTTAATATGAGAATTGATTGGATTTTAAATTTCACCAAAAAAGGTAAATATTATTTTTTTAAAAGAAGTAAAACACAAAAAATCACATCATTTTAGACTTTGATATAGTTCTGACTATGGAGGGAGACTTTGGGGAAAGGCTTTCCCTGAAGTCATTATTATTTCACATCACTCTCCTTAAATAGATATTCAAGAAGCAGAGAAAAGAACATTTATTGTCAAAGATCCTGTGAAATGTAGATTTCAGTAAGTGAAAGACAGAGGGTGCACCTACAAAGGCTAACTCCTATCAGCCCCTGAGTTTGTGGAGTCAGAATTTTATGGAAAAAGTGAATTAAATTGAATTGCTATACTTTGAACATGTGCAACACATTCTTCTCAGAAATAAAGGAAGATTAAAATTAAGAGGATGCTCGTCAGATAGTAAAGTGCATTTATTGATGACTAGGAGATAGAGTAACATGAAAGGGAAATTAAAAATTGCCAATTATAAACTTTATCATTTCAAAGGAAAGTGAGGTGGCACAATATTTGAGACGGTCAGAATGGGGAGGAAGGGATATCTTGAGTTGGATCTTGATTCACGGGGGAAGCAGAGCTCCTCTAGGACTGATCTTGTCGTATGGACAGTGGTGTCACAAATAAATCTTGTGCAGAAATGCCCACATTTTGCTGGATGAAATTCAAACAACGAAATTCACAGGTTTCAAATGCTATGATTTGATTATGGTTTACATTTTAAACAGTACACTTTTATAAATTTTGATGATATTTAACATGGCCTGTGTCCATCATTGCAATATCTTGTAGAACACTTCCATTGCCCACTAAATACCCCTTATTCTTCTATTCTATTCCTCCCTTCCTCTCCCCTGGGGACCCATGGCAACCCCTGGCTTCACTCCTTAGATGACAAGATTCATAGTTACTTGTAACAAAACTGAAGACTTGACACCCTGGTTTACCCTCCACTATTAGGAACCATCCATGCTTTCAAGAGAATCCCGATCCTCTGTTTGTGAACATATGGGTCCTGCCCAGGATGGGAGTCCAAGTCCTTCCTGCTCATTATGTAGGTCTCCACCCACTGATACAACAAATTATGACAAAGTGATCATACTAGAAGCCTGCTCCAGGTGTGCCCTGTCCCAAATGACCCTTGCATCCAACACCCTAAACCAGTAACCCTTCCTTGTCTTATTGCCATAAGAGCATTCCCAACTTTATACTTTCAATCACACACCCGCCAAGCCCCAGTGTTCACCTTGTCCCTCTCCCAACCCTCCCCCCAGTTCTCTGGACTTTCCAACCCACCCTCTCCAATTTACCCACCTGTCAAACCTGCACCGCCCAACCCAATAATATCACTACCCTCCTGTCATATACCTTCAATGCATAATTACACATTTTCACCTCATCATAGATTATATCCATATGGATGTTGGATCACTACCTTCTTCTCCCTTTCTATTTCCTGTATATCTACCTTCCAGACAATAGCTCTCTGAGTCTGCTCAATTTGCTTAATTCATATCAGTGAGGTCATGTAATATTCATCATTCAGTGCCTGGTTTGCTTCACTCAATATAAGGTCCTCAAGATTCATCCATGTTATCCTGTGTATTAGGACTGTAATTCCTTCTTACAGCTGAGTAGTATTCCATTGTGTGTCTGTACTACATTTTGTTTATCCATTCCTTTGTTGATGGGTATTTGGACAGATTCTAACTTTTGCCAAAAGTGAATAATGCCAGTATAAACATTGGGTTGCATATATCTGCTCGTGGCTTTGCTTGCAATTCTTCTGGGTTTATACTTAGCAGTATAATTCCTGTATCATATGGCAGTTCTCTAGTTAGTTTTTTGAGCAACTGCTAAACTGTCCTCCACAATGGCTGGACGTTTCTTCATTCCCACCAACAGTGGATGAGGGTTCCCATTCCTCCACATCGTCTCCAACCTTGTATTCCTCTGTTTTTTTAATAGCCACCAGTCTAATGGATTTAAGTTGGTGTCTCTTTGTAGTTTTGATTCCACTTTCCCTAATAACTAGTGATGTCGAGCATCTTTTCATGTGCTTTTTAGCCTTTTGTATTTCTTCCTTGGGGAAGTATATTTTCAAGTACCTTGACCATTTTTTAAATAGGCTGTTTGACTTTTTATTTATTTATTTATATTTTTTTACCTTATTTAGTACATTTAATAATTGAAAATATAAACAATTAAAAACTAAAAGCAAACACAGATGGATAAATATATACATGTCTCAATTACGTGTACTGGATACATATAATTTTTTTAAATCAAACAATATGTTACACAATACATTTGATTCATAGTAACGCATTCATACAGCATTTGTCCTTTTGTGTCTGGCTTGCTTCACTCAACATAATCTCCTCCAGGTTCATCCATACTGTCATATGCTTTATGACTTCATTTCTTCTTACAGCTGTATAATATTACATCATGTGAATAGACCACAGTTTGTTTATTCATTCATCAGTTGATGGACACCTGGGTTGTTTCCAACTTTTGGCAATGGTGAATATTGTTGCTATGAACATCAGTGTTCAAATGTCTGTTCATGTCACTACTCTCAGTTCTTCTGGGTGTATACCCAGTAGTGGTATTGCTGGGTCACATGGCAAGTCTATATTCAACTTCTTTAGGAACTTCCAAAGAGTCCTCCACAGTGGCTGTACCATTCTGCATTCTCAGCAACAGTGAATAATTGTTCCTATCTCTCTATATCCTCTCCAACACTTGTAGTTCTTCGTCTTTTTAATATTGGCCATTCTGATAGGTGAGAAATGATATCTCATTGTAATTTTGATTTGCATTTCTCTAATCATGAGTGATGGTGAACATTTCTTCATGTGTTTTTTTTTTACCATTTGTATTTCTTCTCTGGAGAAATGTCTATTCAAGTCTTTTGCCTATTTTTTAATTGGGTCATTTGTCTTTTTATTGTTGAGTTGTAATGTCTCTTTAAATATCCTGGATATTAAACCCTTATCAGATATATAATTTCCAAAGATTTTTTCCCATTGAGTTGGCTGCCTTTCACCCTTTGGACAAAGTCCTGTGAGGTGTAAAAGTGTTTGCTTTTGAGGATATCCCATTTTCCTACTTTTCCTTTTTGCACATGCTTTGGGTGTCATGTCCAAGAAACCACCACCTACTACAAGGTCTTGAAGTTGTTTCCCTATGTTTTCTTCCAGTAGTTTTATGATCCTGGCTTTTTTATTTAGATCTTTGACCCATTGTGAGTTGACTCTTGTATAGGGGTGAGATAGTGGTCTTCTTTCATTCTTTTGATTATAGATATCCAGTTCTCCCAACACCATTTGTTGAAGAGACTGTTTTTTTCCTGTTAGGATGAACTTGGTAGGTTTGTCAAAAACCAGTTGACAGTATAGGTGAGGGTTCATTTCTGGGTTCTCAATTCTATTCCACTGATTGATGTGTCTATCTTTATGCCAGTACCATGCTGTTTAGATTACTTAGGTTTGTAATATGTTTTGAGGACAGGCAGTGAAATTTCTCCCACATCACTCCTCTTTTTAGAATGTTTTGGCTATTTGGGTGCACTTACCCTTCCAGATGAATTTGGTAATTACCTTCTCTAATTCTGTAAAGTAAGCTGTTGGAATTTTTTTTTTATCTTTTTTTTTTCATTGTGGGTAAAAATCAAATTTTTTAAAATACATACCAATACTTGTAAAATGATATATAAATATATATGCATATATGTGCATTATCTTACATAAATGTTATTTATATAAATATATATATATTTTAAAGGTGCTTCGATTACCTAAATACTACACAGAAATTACAGGGATTCCCATGTTCCCCAACTCCCACACCTCCCACAACATCCCACA
>JAQZBX010038713.1:0-15703 GCA_029593785.1 Cabassous unicinctus | reverse complement strand
GACAAGGATGTGGAGAAACTTAAACCTGCATACATTGCTGTTGGATATTTAAAATGATGTAACCACTGTGGAAAACAGTTTGACAGTTCCTGAAAAGATTATAACATGAGTTTCCATATGACTCAGTAATTCCAGTCCTAAATATATACTCAAGAAAAATGAAACATGTACACCCTAAAATTTGTTCATAACATTATTCATAGTAACCTAATGTGGAAACAACCCAAGTGCCCATCAACTTATGAATGGGTAAACAAAATGTGAATGTGATATATACCCACAATGGGATATTAAGCCATAAAGAGGAATGAAGAACTGATACTTGTTACAACTAGATGAACCTTGAAAACATTATGCTAAGTGAAATAAGCCAGATTCAAAAGGCCACATATTGTATAACTCCAATTATATGAAATATCCAGAATAGCAAACCCATGGAGACAGAAAGATTAGTGGTTGCCAGGGGCTGGGGCAGGGAGGATAGGGAGTGACTGCTAATGGTATGGGATTTTTCAGGGGGGAGGATTGATTTAAAGTCTTGGAATTAGATAATGGTGATGGTTGCAGAACCTTGTGAAAGTGTTAATTACTTTAAAAGGGTAAAATTTTTAGTATGTGAGTTGTATTTCAATTTTTTAAAATAAATAGCAATAAAGATGAAATAAAGATTTTCCCAAAAAATGAAAAGAGGGAAAAGTAATCACCAGATCTGCACTACAAGAATGTTTAGACATATATCTTCAATCAAAAGGAAAATGATACCAGATAGAAACTCAGATCTACAAAAAGAAATGAAGGGTGCCAGAAAAAAATATATCAGTAAATACAGAATCTTTTTTTTTTTCATCTTAAAGTTTTAAAAAGAAAAATCACTTTAAAACAAAAACAAAGTATATTGTGTTTACATGTGAAAGCAAAATAGTTCATAATGGATATGGAAGTAAAATGTATGACAATAGCACCAAGAATGTAAGGGGAGAATTGGAAGGTTTAAACATAAAAGTGGAATATATTGTTTAAAGATAGTTTGTGACAACTTAGACATGCATATTTTAAATCTAGAGAAACCAAGAAAAAAAAGACAACTTTGGCTAATAATTCAGTAGAAAACATAAAATGGAATGCTAAAAAATAATCCAGAGAAAGACAGTAAAAGTAAGAAAATGAAGCAGAGATCATATGGACCAATAAGGAAAAAAAAGTAGCAAGATGGTATTCTTAATTTCAACCAAATCAATAATTACAATACATGTGAAGATCAAAACAGTCTAAAAGGCAGGCATTGTCAGACTGGATTTTAAAAAGCAAGTCAAACTGTTTGAAATTTTTAAAAAAGCAAGTTAATTGTTTACTGTCAAGAGGAAACATATTTTTAAAAGTATTGAAATCATACAAAATAATACTCTGAAAAATGTTCCAAATATTTGGAGGTTACACAAGACATTTCCAAATAACATGTGGACCAATGAGGGAAATTTTAAAAAGGATCCAAATGAAATGAAAATAATATATCAGTGGAGCAGGCATAGCTCGGTGGTTGAGCATGTGCTTTACATGTACAAGGTCCCAGGTTCAATTCCTGGTACCTCCTAAAAAAAAAAAAAAGAAGATATATAAAAATTTGTAAGATGAAGCTATAGTGGTGCTTACAGGAAAATTTATAGTATTAAATATTTCTATTAGAGAAGAAAGGTCAAAATCAATTATCAAGCTGTTATCTTAAGCTATAGAAAGAAAATCAAATTAGTCCCATAGCAAATAGAAGGAAGAAAATAATAAGAGCAAACTGGATATCCATATCCAAAAGAATGAGAGAGGAACACCATCTCACACCTTATACAAAAATCAACTCAAGATGCATCAAAGATCTCAATATAAGAGCCAAGATCATAAATACCTTGGAAGATAATGTAGGGAAGCAGCTACAGGACCTTGTAATAGGAAATGGTTTCATGAACTTCACACCCAAAGCACGAGCAGCAAAAGATAAAATAGATAAATGGGATCTCTTCAAAATTAAAAACTAAAAAAGGCAGCCTACCCAATGGGAGAAAATATTTGGCAAACATATATCTGATAGAAGCCTAATATCCTGCATATATAAAGAAATCCTACACCTAGAAATTAAGTCAACCCACTTAAAAAATGGGCAAGTGACCTGAAACAACATTTCTCCAAGGAAGAAATACAAATGACTAAAAAGCACATGAAAAGATGCTTGACATTGCTAGCTATTAGGGAAATGCAAATCAAAACTACAATGAGATATTATCTTACACCCATTAGAATGGCGGCTATTTAAAAAACAGCAGACTATAAGTGTTGGAGAGGATGTGGAGGAATGGGAACCCTCATCCACTGCTGGTGGGATTGTTGAATGGTCCAACCACTATGGAGGACAGTTTGGTGGTTCCTCAAAAAACTAACTATACAACTTCCATATGATCCAGCAATTCCACTGCTGGGTATATACCCTGAAGAATTGAAAGCAAAGGTGCTAACAGATATATCACACCAATGTTCATAGCGGCATTGTTCACTATTCCCAAAAGTTGGAATCAACTCAGGTGCCCATCAATAGATGAATGGATAAACAAAATGTGGTACATACATACAATAAAATATTACTCAGCTGTAAGAAGGAATAAAGTGCTAACACACAGGATAGCATGGATGAATCTTGAAGACCTTATGTTGAGTGAAGCAGGCCAGGCATTGAAGGATGAACAGTACATGACCTCACTGATAGTGAATTTAAGGAAATTGAGCAGTCTCAGAGAGCTATTGTCTGTAAGATAGGTTTACAAGAAATAGAAAGAGAAGAGAAGAAATTGTGAGCCATCACCCATACGGACGAAATCTATGGTAAAATGATAGAGTGTAGTTGCGTATTGAAGGGATGGGACAGGAGGTAGTGATATTATTGGGTTGGGTGGTGCAGGGTTGACAGGTGGGTAGATTGGGAAGGGTGGGTTAGAAGGTCCAGGATACTGGGGGGAGGGTTGGGAGAGGGACCAGGTGAACACTGGGGATTTGTGGGTATGAGATTGAAAGTACGGAGGTGGGAATGCTCTTATGGCAATATGACAAGGAAGGGTCACTGGTTTGGGGTGTTGGTTGGGGGGGCATTTGGGACAGCGCATCGCATCTAGGGAGTGTGTGAGAGTTCATTTTGTTATAATGTGTTGTATCAGTGAATGGAGACCTACATAATAAGCAGGAAGGAGTTGGGCTCCCATCTTTGGGAGGACCAATTTGTTCAGAAATAGGTGTGGGAGTCTCTCAAGAGCAAGGGTGGCTCCTAATAGGGGAGGACAGACCAGTGTGTCAAGACCTCTTGTTGCATGTAACTATGAATCTTGTCATCCAACAAGTCAAGCCAGGGGGTTGTCATGGGCCCCAGGGGGATGGGGTGGGAGGAATAGAATAGATCAAACAGACGGTATTTAGTGGTTAGTGAAAATGTTCTTCATTACCATACAGTGATGGACACAGAACATGGTAAATATCAAAATTTATAAAAGTGTACAGTCTAAAATGTAAACCATAGTGTAAACCATTGGCAATGTTTAGTAGCTATGTTTCACTATTTGTATATCAGTTATAACAATGCTACCATCCACATATAAAAAGGCATTAATATGGCGGGGAGGAGAGGGGGAGGATGTTGGGTATATGAGAGTCTCCTGTATTCTGCCTGTGACTTTGCTGTGACCTAAAACTTCTTTGAAAACAAAATGAAAGATAGTGAGACACTAGGGAATGAGAGGCGGAAGGTGCCACAGTACAGACTGGACACCAGATATTGCAGTGATGAAAGGCAAAAGGTAAAAAAAAAAATTTTTTTTAATATTTTTCAGTTTTTTAATATCCCAATCTTTTAATTTTTAGTTTTTTAAAAAAATTTTATGTATTTTATCTCTTACATTTAAACTTATCATTATTATTTCATTTTCCTATTAATTGTGTCCAGCTATTGTAGTGGCTTCATCTTTGAAGAAGCTTTGGATCACAGAAGGGTTACAACTGGGGGAGGATCGTTGGTGTGGGGTATCAGGGATGGGGGATGTATGGGAGGAGGTTAACCTGAGTATAAATATAAGGTATATAAAAATGTCCAATTGTTCACAGGGCATTGTCACAGTGGGTGGAGAATCACTTAATAAATGAGAGAATACTGAATTCCCACCCTGGAGAGCTCTGCCACATTCTCTAGGGGAGCGGTGGCAGTCCCCCATGTGTGGAGGCAGTGACTGGCGATGGAGGATGGTCCACTGATGGGCCCTTGATATTGATGACTAGCCTTATGAGTCTTTACTCTTGAGATTGAAGCTTGGCCTGTTGTTGTGCATTGCCTGGGGGTGCCTCCTGAGGGCCTCCTTGTTGCTCGGGTGTGGCCTCTATCTAAGCCAAACTCAGTATGTGAATGCATTGCCTTCCTCCCAGCGTGGGACATGACACCTGGGGATGGGCCTCCCTGGCACCAAGCGATTACTACCAAGCACCAACTGGCAATGCGACTGGAAAAAGACATTGAATAAAAGGGGGAAAGGTAAAGACAAATGAGTTTATATGGCTAAGAGACTTCAAAATGAGTCGGGTGGTCATCCCAGGGGTAATGCTTGCGCACATCTCAGTAGGATCTCAGAATTCCAGGGTGGATATCACCCCAGGTGGTGGGGCTCCTGGGGGCTCTGGGGACACCCAGGTCCTATGTCAGGGTGGATAGCTCTGGAGTTTGGTGCCTTGCTAGTGGGCCCTACTTTGGAGTTTGTGCTCCTGACAGTGACAGAGTTGGACTCAACAATGTCCCTGCACATGGCTCATCTGTCCCTTCTATTCAAGCCTATACTTGGTGCTGGAGTTTTTAGGTGTATGTCCAGAGACTTGAGTCTTTGGGCTGTCCATGTGCCAGGTGGGCCCGGAACCTCGGTGGAGCAGCAACTCCTACTCTACAGCTCATTGAACTCACCCAGGACAACTGGTGAGATAATGATGGACAATGGCCATCCCAGGGAATAGAGAGAGTCTGCAGCTGCAGGCAAGATGGTCCCATCCATCTTCCCCATGGGATATTAGCCCCCTCTCAATTGGAGGTGGAGTGGACATCACCATCCCAGACTCCTCAGGATGGGGGGAAGAGCTATGGACTAGAGTGGACTTACTGGTATTCTACACTAGACATATTGTGATTCAAGCAATGGAAGAAATTACAACATTGATGTGGAGCCAGTGGCCACTGGAGGCTCTGGGGGCAGGAAGAGGGAAAAGCAGTTGTAATACAGGAGCTTTTAAGGGACTTGGGAATTGTCCTGAGTGACTTTGCAATGACAGATATAGGCCATTTTATATCATCACATAACATGCAGAACTGTGTGGGAGAGAGTGTGGTCTATAATGTGAACTATGGTCAATGCTTAGTGGCAGAGCCCCAGGATGTGTATATCCATTGCAGGTGATGTGCCACACTAATGAAGGATGTTTATGTGGGAGGTTGTGGGAGGTGTGGGAGGTGGGCGTGTGGGAATCCCTATATTTTTTGTGTAACATTTATGTAATCTAAGTATCTTTTTTTAAAAAATTAAAAAATTTAAATAAAAGCAGAAATTAATAAAATAAAAACCTCATAAACAAAAGGAAAAATCAATGAAATGAAAAGTTGAGTCTTTGAAAAGAAATAAAATTGATAAACTGCTAAACTGCTCAAAAATAAAAAAGGAAAATTAATTTCCAATATCAGGTATGAAATTGGAACTTCACTACAGATCCTCCAGAAATTTAAAAGCTTAGGAAATTTTTAACAATTTTGTGGCAGTTTGATACAGTTATGAATTCCAAAAGTAGATACTGGATTATGCTTGTAAACTGGTCTGTTCCTCTGGGCGTGATTAAGTTATGATTAGGTCTTTGATTGGACCACATCAGTAGGATGTTGAGTCTCCGCCCCTTGGTGGGCAGGGACTCAAAGATAAAACTACATGGCAGAGCAGAGGAGTTAGTTGGAGTTTTGATGTTGGAGTTCTGATGCAGAGTTTTAATGCTGGAGCCAGGGGAAGTAAGCACACAGAGGCGCTTGGTCCGGAGGAAGGAGAGAAGGCCCCGGGAAAAGAGACGAACTGTTCACCTGATAGTCTACAGCTGGCCTTGTGGAGAGAGGCAAACTCTAGAGAGCCTCATAGTCTACAAGCTGACCTTGTGGAGAAAGCAGAGAAGCTGAGCCCAGAGACAAGCCCTGGGAAGAGAGGAACCCAGGAAGCCTGTACCCTCACATCTTGCTCCAACACATGGCAGTAAACTTGGGTGAGGGAAGTAACTTATGCTTTATGGCCTGGTAACTATGGGCTTCTACCCCAAATACCCTTTATAAAAGCCAATCAATTTCTGGTATTTTGCATCAGCACCCCTTTTGCTGACTAATACAAATTTCTTGTTGATAAATTTGGTAATATGGACAAAAGGGTCAGATGGTTTAAAGGCATAAATTACCAAAGCTGACACAAGAAGAAATAGTTCTCATCCATTAAGAAATTGAATTTGTAATTTAAATCCTTAAAAAGAAAATTTCATGCCCAGAATTTCACTGATGAATTCTGTCAAACATTTCAGGGAGAAATAATACTAATTCTACACCAACTCCCTTAAATTAGAGGATGAAGAAAAACTCTCCATCTTGTTTTATAAGAACAGCATTACCCTGATACCAAAACCTGACGAAGATCTTTAAGAAAACTACTGCCTAATATCCCTAAGTATGTTTTTTTTTTTAAACCCTTAAAATATTAGCAAATAGAATCCAGTGAAATATAAAATTGATAATATATTGGGGACTTTTTCCAGAATAATATAAGGAACTCAATGGAACTGCTTCCCAGCAAAACTGGTGAAAATTATTTTTTTAAAATTAAAATTGCAGTGTTGGTTGCAAAACCCAGTGATTATACTAGAAACCATTAAATTGTACATGTTAATGGGTGAATTGTGTGATATGTGAATATCTCAGTAAAACTGTTTAAAAAATAAGCAAGTCTCAGGAATTGGTGCAAACAGGCATATAGCAAATAAACATTTATTCATAAAACTCAATAATACCAGTGACAGTCTGTGGCACTTGAGCCTGATCTACTGTTGCCCACCCCCTGCCATTACCAGCCAGCATAATGGACACTCCATTCCAGGCAAGTGCAACCAACAACACAGGCTACCTGTACTCCCCAGCTCCCATTTGAGAACTATATTTTTCTGGGAAGGCTAAGCCACCAGCATTTCTTACTCTCACTCTCTACCTTTATGTTTTAGAGGCTTTCAGGGCAAGTGCAGGCAAAAGGTTGGGGACTCCCTTTCTATGCCCAACCCCCAGTCTGGGACAGATTCTACCTCAAGCATGGCATGCTGAGAATACTGGGATTCTCACCACCACCCACATTTTTATTATGGCAGAGATTCTATCCTGGGACAGGTAAGCAAAGGTCAGAGGCTACCAGCCCCACTCAGCACTGCTCCCAAGGCAGTGGTGTCATTCAGAGAGACCTGCTCACTCTCCTTACCCTGACCTCCAGAGCTGTGACACAGGTTTTACCCATGAAGACAGGCAGGCCATAAAATAAAGAACTCTGTAGCTCTTCCCTAAATAACTCATCTGAAATAGAGGAAGCTTCATTAAATATAGAAGCAAAACTAGGTCAGCTAGTTTACCAGAGATAACTAGTGAAAACAGCTAAGAAGAGTTTTCTTGAGGTCAGGACAAACCTCAAACACTGATCTGAAAAACTATTCCTGCAGGGAGTGGATTTGGCTCAAGCAATTGGGCACCCATCTCCCACGTGGGAGGTCCCGAATTTGGTTCCCGGTGCTTCCTAAAGAAGACAAGCTGATGCTGCAACCAGCAGATGCCTCAACAGCAGATGCTGCAACCAGCAGACACCGCAACCAGCAGGGAGTGGAAATGGCTCAACCATTCATACAAAGAAACAGGAAACAATGGCTCATATGGGAGGTCCCGGGTTCAGTTCCTAGTTCCACCTAAAGAAGACAGTTGAGGGAGCCATCTTGGGAGGGAATAAAAATTAAAATAATAAATAAAAATTCTGAAAAAAAAAACCACAACTATCCCTGCAAAGTAGCTTGAATTTAATTGGATAAGTCTGAGGAACAGTTTATGCACCAGGACGTTGTAGAAAACAGTAGAGCAATCAGGTAACATTTAGTGGGGTTTAATAACCAGGTATGTCAGGGTAACAGTAAAAAAAATCCCTGCTAAAGCCACTGTCATCTCCAGGTGACTGTACATGTCCAAGCCTGGGCTTTCTGTAGAACAACACGAGAGGCTTCACACTGTGGAGAAAATAAACTTAAAAAAATCCACACAGTGATATCAAAATGAGTGAGACACTCCAGGGCTCCATCCCTACACAGAAGTTTTAAGCAACAAGCAAGAGATGCAAACCATCTTTCTCAATGCCTGAAAAATAATTAAATGGTTACTGTAACAGGAAGCAAGTGGTAAATCAAGAAAAAGGAAACCTTAAAATGTTAGGATCCCTGTCGGCGTGACTCCGCAGGCTCTGCCGCCGATCGCCAACCACCGCCGACCACCGCCGCTGTCTGCTGCCGCCACTGATCACCACCCCCGGGGCGGTTCCCTTGGTGATCGGGTGGTCGGGGGATGAAGGGAGGAGGGTTGCGGCCCACCGGGCTCAGGCATCCCCGAGCACAGTGAGCCAAAGGCCGGGGTCTGCGTCTTAAGCCGCAGACGGAAGTGGGGAGACGGACACTTCCCGGTTACCAGCGGACGATGAGTAACGATTACGGAAACTATCGCACACTCCGGAGACAAGGCTGGGCTTCCAAGTCTAACTTTATTAGGCGGGCTCTGATATTTATAAAAAGCGGGAGGGGTGGAGTGAAACGGGGGAAGGGTAAGGCATACTGGGCGGATTCTGATTGGTTGGGATGGATTTATGTCCATATAAGGTATATGCTAGAAAGGGGGCGGTGCTGAACTGCGGTGGCCATCTTGAAGCACATGGCGAGGAGAGGTTGCTACAGATGTCAGCAGCCAATTGGCTGTGATAGCTGCAAAGGCGTCCATTCCTGATTGGTTGCGGCATTTGGCGCCAAAATGGTGTCCATGCCTCGGTTTTCTCGGGCAGCGCGCTTAGAGCTTCCATACCGCCCCCACCTCCCAACACACCTCCCCCCACAGATCCCATGGTATCCTTGATGGCCCTCTTCCCACCCCCCAGAGAGGCTTGGTGTGGAGTTGATCCATGTGCCCAGTGCCGGACCCTGGTCCCAGGTCTGGAGGGAACAAAGAAACTTTTGTGCACACATTGGGTACATGGATGTCTTTGCCAACTTATCAGGTAGACATCTGAAGGATTGAACCTTGACATACTTCAGGCTTGAATTCCTAGAACTTTTCCTGCAGTTAGAGTCAGCTTAAAGAGTTCCTGACAGAGTGCTGTAGGAGAACAGTCAAATTGCAGCAACCTGGGGCAAAGGATTGCTGGTTCTGGGACAAACAGTGCAAAACCTGAGGAAACAATGTTTCCTATGGAAAGGGGGACGTTTGGTTCCATGTAACTGAGGGAAGGCTTAGTGCCAATGTGCACATGCCCAGGACAAGAAACATGCACAAAGAAGACCAGGGAGAACCAACACTTTTGCCCCAGGCTGTTCTCTAATATTATTATTAGGATGGCTAAGTTCTGAAAGAACTCATGTCAATCTGCAAAGACTGGAAAAGGTAGTTCCTTTTTCTTTTCCAAGTTTTTCTTTGTTATCTCTGAGAATTCAAGGACACTAGCTGGATACATGCTTAAGAAACAGGTACTCCAGTCTCTAAATTTCAGAAATAACACAAAATATAAAAACATACAGATTGTAACAAAACATACAAAGAAACAGGAAACAATGGCTCATGCAAATGAGAAGGTTAAAGCATTAGAAACCAGAGCTTGGACACACCAGAAAAAGACTTTTTAAAAATGGTCCTAAATATACTACAAGGGCTGAAGGAAAACATGGAAAAGAACTGAAGGAAATTAGGAAAATGATAGAAATCAAGAAGAGGAATCAAACAGTGCTGAAGACAGTAACAGAAATAAAAAAAGATTCCCTAACAGGGTTCAGCAGTAAGGTGTAGCTGGAAGAAGAAAAACAAATTAGTGAATTTGAACATGAAACAGTTGAAGTTATATAGTCTGAGAAGTAAAAGAGAAAAGAATGAAGAAAAGTGCACAGAGCCTGAGAGACCTGTGGGACACCATTAAACATTCCAATATATGTACTGTGGGAGACCAAGAAGAATAGAGACTTCAAAGAAGCTCAATGAACTCTAAACAGGAAAACCCAAATAGACCCACATAAGACATATCACAATCAAACTGTCAAGTGCCAAGGAGAATTCTGAAAGCAAGAGAGAAGCAATGTGTCAAGTTCAAGGGAGCCTCAGTAGGATTAAGTGCTGATCTCTCATTGGGAACCATGGAAGCAAGAAGGCAGTGGGATGACATTTGCTGAAGCAAAAACATGCCAACCAAGACTTCTATATTTTGAAAAATTATCTTTGAGAAATGAGGGAAAGCAAGAGCACAGTGATTCATCACATACAATGGCACTACTGGGACATTAAAGTATGGAATGAGAAAAATTGCCAGCTAAAAAATTCTTTATCTGGCAAACTGGCCTTCAAAAATGAAGGAAGGGGAACAGATGTGGCTCAAGCAATTGGGTGCATGCCTCCCACATGGGAGGTCCCGGGTGCAGTTCTGGTGCCTCCTAAAGCAGATGAGCAGATGCCACAATGAGCAGATGCTGCAACCAGCAGATGCCACAACCACAGCAATCATCAAATGCTGTAACCAGCAGATGCTGCAACCAGGCAGACACCACAACCTCTGCAACGAGCAGATGCCTCATCAGAGGAGGCAACCAGCAGGAAGCAGAAGTGGCTAGCAGTTGAGCACTCGCCTCCTAGATGGGAGGTCCCAGGTTCAGTTTCCAGTGCCTCCTAAAAATGACAAGCAGACAGCAAGCAGACAGATGAGGAAGCCATGGGTGGTGGGGGTGGGGGGGATAAATAAATAAATAAATGAAGGAGAGTATAAGACATTCACAGATAAATAAAAACTGAAAGAACCCATCACCAAGAGACCTGCCCTAAAAAAAATTCTAAAGGGAGTTCTTCAGGTTGAAAGGAAAGGACAAGAGATAGTAGTTTGCAGCAGTATGAGGAAGTGACTCTCTCCAGTAAAGGTAATTACATGGGTAAATGCAAACTCAAAAATATGGTATCTTGATCTTAAAAATCTACTCTTCATTTCCTATAAGATTTAGAATACAATTGAGTCAGAAATAATCTTATTTCCATATAACAGACATGCAAAATATAAAGAGATAATGTGTGACAAAAACAAAGAGGGGAAATGGAGAGGTATAGGAGCAGAAACTGTGCTCTTGATTTTAAGCTGGTGTCTTTTTACCAGTAGCTTATAGACTTAGGCTGTTTAATGCAAACCCCAGGAAAGCCACAAAGAAAGTATTTAAAATATATACAGAAATGGAAATGAGAATGGATTAAACCAGTTACATTACAAAAGATCAAATATACACAAAAGAAAGTTGCAATAAAGGATAAGAGGGACAAAAAAAGATGTGCTATAAAAGAAATAAATGACCAAATGGCTTATCAATAATTACATTGAATGGAAATAGATTAAACTCCCCAATCAAAAAAGTCAGATGGGAAGAATGTATAAAAAAAGCACAATTCAACTATATGTTGTTTACAAGAGACTTACTTTAGACCCAAAGGAAAAAAATTGAAAGTGAAAGATTGTGAAAAAAATATTCCATGCAATTAGTAAACAAAAGAGAGCTGGGGTAGCTATACTAATATCAAGCAAAATGGACTTTAAGTAAAAAACTTACTAAAAGAAAGACATCATATATTAATAAAAAGGTCAATACCCCAAGAAGAAATAACATTTATGCACCTAATACAGTGCCCCAAAACAACTGAGGCAAATATTGACAAAACTGAAGGGAAAAATAGACACTTCTACAATAATAGTTGGACACTTCAGTATACCACTTTCATCAGTGGATAGACCACCTGGACAGAAGATCAGTAAGGAAACAGAGAACTTGAACAGTACCATCAATGAACTAGACCTAGCAGACATATACAGAACACTGCACCAAAAATAGCACAATACGCATTTTTTCTCAAGGGCACATGGATCATACTCTAGGAAAGACCACAAGTTAGGTCACAAAACAAGTCTCAATAAATTTAAGAATATTTATTTATACAAAGTATCATCTCTGGCCACAAAGCTAGATATAATAACAGAGGGAGAACTTGGAAATTCACAAATAAATGGAAGTTAAACAATACTTTCTTAAACAATCAACAGCCCCCCCAAAAAAATCACAAGAAAAAACAGGATTTTCATTTCATTTTGAGATGAATGAAAATGAGAACACAACATATTGAAACTTATAGATGCAACAAAGGCAGTGCTTAGAGAGAAATTTGTATCCCTAACTGCTTATAGCAAAAAAAGATAAAAGAAAAAAGGAAGGAAGGAAAGAAGGAAAGAAGGAAGGAAGGAAGGGAGGGAGGGAGGGAGGGAAGGAAGAAGACCTCAGACACCTAACCTGGATGAACTAGAAAAAGAACAGCAAACTAAACCCAACATGAGGAGAAGGGAGAAAATAAGGACTAGAGCACAGATAAATGAAATAGGCAATTAAAAAAACAATGAAGAGAATCAATCCACCCAAAAATTGGTTCTTTGAAAAGATCAATAAATCAACAAACCTTTACCTAAAGTGACAAGGAAAAAAAGAGATGAAACAGATAACTAAAATCAGAAAGGAAGGGACATTACGACTGACTCTCACAGAAATAAAAAGGGTCATAGGAGGATTTTGTGAACAATTGTATGCTAGCAAATTACATAACATAAACAAAATAGACAAATTCCAAAAAGCACACAAACTACCTATACTGACTCAAGAAGAAATAGAAGATATCAAAAAACTAATAATTACTAAAGAGATTCACTCAATAATAAAAACTTCCCAACAAAGAAAATCTCAGGACCAGATGGCTTCACTGGTGAAGTCTACCAAATATTCAAAGAAGAATTAACACCAATACTTCTCAAACTCTTCCCCCAAAATTGAAGAATGGGGAATACTTCCTTAATTGTCTTTTGCAGTGAGCATAACCCTAACACCAAAGCCAGATAAAGTTATCACAAGAAAAAAATTACATACCAATATCCCTCATGAATGGAGATGTTTAAATCCTCAACAACTACTAGCAAACTAAATCCAACAGTGCCTTAAAAGAATTATATATGATCAAGTGGGATTTATCCCAAGAATGTAAGGGCAGTGCAACATAAGAAAATCAAACAATATAATATCCCACATTGATAGAATGAAGAAAAAAAACATAATAATCTCAATTCTTGCAAAAAAAAAAATGGTATTTCACAAAATCCAGCACCACTTCCTGGTAAAAAAAGAAAAGAAAAGAAAAGAAAAGAAAAAAATGTAGAGCACTAGAAATAAAAGGGAACTTTCTTGACATTACAAAAAGCATATATGAAAAACCAACAGAGCATGGCCATAGAGCCTCTCACAGCAGCAACACTACGCATGTCCAGGCTCATGTAACACAAGTGGCTGAAGAGTGTTGCATACAAAAATGCCCCCAGGGAAAATAAAGAGAAAAGAGACCACAGAAAAACTCTTGGCATGAAGTGCACACAATATCTAGTCCCTCCTGAACCACCTAAATGCAAAATGGCCCTTCTTGATTGACCCACCTTTCTGGATTGATACCATCTGGATCCCCAGGTTGGGATACACTAACAGGGAAGAAACAGGAAGTAGAACTGCCTCATGGGGAAAAAGTCGTGTGTTATGGGGATGGGGGAACTGAGTGCTCTAAGAGAGGATGGCTGCCAGAACTGAAAAGTAAGGGAAAAGAGGCACTGAGTGAGGGAGAAAATTTAAGCAATTCATAGGAGTTAGGGCAAAAATTTTGTACCAAAACAAACAGAAGAGATCAAGACTCCCAGAGAAGGAACAGAGGCAAGGAAGCTATCTCCTGGAGGTGAAACAATTACACAAAAAGTGCAACCTTAAAAATTGTACTGCATATCCAGGGCAAGAATCAGATGAAGAGTTGAGAAAATCTGATCAGTTAAATTTGGCCTACTCTAAGTGTCCAGAAAGTTGGAACAAGCATCAAAGAAGAGCCTTAACACAAAGCCAATCAACAGTAAAACCCTAGGCAAGAGGGACAAACTAACATTCAGAGTTCACTCATCAAAATAATTAGATGCCTAGACATCAGCAAAAAATTAGAAGCCATGCTAAGAAACAGGAAGATACAGCTCAAGCAAGGGAAGAAGTTAGAAAACTCAAATGAAACAGAGAATTGGAAAAACTAATCAAAGAGGTTCAAACAAATCTCCTAAATCAATTTAAGGAGATGAAGGAAAATAAGATATAAAGTAAAAGATAAAGAACATTAAGAAGAAAATGCATGAACATAAAGAAGAATTTGAAAGTATAAAAAGAAACATAACAGAAATTATGGGGATGAAAGGCACAATAATAGAGATTAAAAATACATTGGAGGCACACAACAGCAGGTTTGAACAGGCAGAAGAAAGAATCAGCAAACTAGAAGTCAGAGCATTTGAAATCATACAGTCTGAAGAACAGATAGAGAACAGAATAGAAAAAAATTGAGCAGTGTCTCAGGGATTTCAGTGACAGCATGAAGCACACAAACATATAAATCATGGACATCCCAGAAGGCGAAGAGAAGGGAAAAGAGGCAGAAAGAATGTTCGAGGAAAAAATGTCCAAAAATTTCCCAACTCTTAAGAAAGATATAAATATACATGTCCAAGAAACACAACATACTCCAGAATAAACCCTAATATAGCTACTCTGGGAAAAATTTTAATCAGAATGTCACCACCCAATGATAAACAGAATTCTGAAAGCAGTAAGGGAAAGTGATTAATCACACACGAGGGATCCTCAATAAGATTAAGTGCCAATTTCTCATCAGAAACCATGGAGGTGAGAAGTCAGTAGTATGATATATTTAAAGTATTGAAGGAGAAATACTGCCAGCCAAAAGTCTTTATCCGGCAAAATAGTCCTTCAAAAACAAGGGAGAGATTAAGACATTCTCAGGTATACAATTGCTGAGGGAGTTGATCATGGCTAGAACTGCCCAACAATCAATGCTAAAGGGAATTCTTCAGACTAAAAGGAAAGAACAATAGACAGTGGTTCCAAGCAGCATAAATAAATAAATACCTGTGGTAAATGTAACCATTTTGGTAATTAGCAATGCTAGTATCATTGTAATATGTTGTTTGGTATGTAACTCCATTTCCTACTTCTTACAGGTGCTAAAATGCAAGTGCATAAAAAGTAATATATCTATCATTTTGGATATACAATGTACCAAGACTTAAGGAGTCACAAGCACAAGTAAAAAGGTAGGGGGTGTAGTGGGTGTAGCTCAGTGGTTGAGCACATGCTTCACATCCCAGGTTCATCCCTACTGCCCTCTAAAAAAAAAAAAGGTAGGGGAATAGAGGCATATATGAAAATGATAGGTGCATGCCATTAAAGTTAAGTGTTATCAAACAAAATA